>JABUQX010019793.1:17500-25551 GCA_015478945.1 Trachelipus rathkii
CATGCAATAGTATCATGTTCACTTCACATCTATCACCCCTATCCATCAATTCATCACCTCTCCCTCCTCATATTCCCTACTGCAGACACTCTTCATAAATAAATTGAAATATTTAATATATATCATAATATATATATATTATATAATATATATTATATATATAGATATATAATATATATAATAATAATTATATTATATATTATATATAATATTAATATTATTATATTTTATATTATATATATTATATTATATATTATACTATATATATATATATATATTATTACTATATATATATATGATATATATATATTATTATGATTACTATATATATATATATATATATATTATATATATATAATTATATATTATCATATATATATATATTATATTAATAGTATATATTACATTCGTATCGTTTTTCTATTTTTTAGTGTTAACAAGTATATAGTATATATATATATATATATATATATATAAATAATATTATATACTATATAATATACTTAATATATATAATAATACATATTACTATTATATATATATATAATTTATTTATAAGTTATTACATAATATATATTATTATATATATATATATATATATTATATTATATACTATATATATATCAATATATATATATATATATATATATATATATATATATATATATATATATATATTCAAACTATATTTTCTTTATCTAATAATATTTAACAAAATATAATATATTATATTAAAGAATATATAATATTATATATATATATATCTATAATGTATATATATATATATTATATATATATATATATATATATATATTTATATATATATATATATATATATATATTATACTATATATATAATATATATAATATATATATTATAATTTATTATATAATATATATATAACAACGTATTAAGAAAATTATTAATAATATTAAGTAAGCAGAAAATTTAAATGTTGAGGAAGCTGGATGTTAATGTGGATCTGCTGGTCTATTCTTAACAAAATAATTGGATTAGCGCATATTTTGATTCTGTTTCCAGGTTACTTGGGGCGGATGGCAGCAGACAGTCGAATGGAATGAGATGCCCCACCGGAGAAAATCGAGCAATGAATTAATTTGTTCCCCTATACAAATAAAGCAAATAAATATTAAAAAGTATGTTTTAAATCTATATTATCTAAGCCAAAAATAATAAAATCAGCCAGAAGGCATGGAAACATCTTAGATATGGCCATAAATAACAAAGTTGTCAATTCTAACCTCGTAGAAGTCGTGAACGTTTGAGAACGTTATGTGATAAAATAGCTAGTAATTAGGATGCCGATATATATAAAAAATATCGTATATCGATATATCGATATTTTAAAAAATATCAAATGCTGTCGATATGTAAAAAATATCGATTTATCCGTTAAAATAATATCTATATATCTATATATAATATATTACTATATTATATATATTATATATATATATTATATACTATATATATAATATATATATATATATATATACTAATATATATATATATTATATAATATATATATATATATATTATGTATATATATGCGAAGAATGTTGCAAAATTCTCTCATCCGGTGGCGAGGGTCTGAAAACCCTCCTACCATATGGTCTTTTGTGGAATGGTGGTGATAAAGTTGTAAACAATTATCACAAAAACCACCCACTGCAAGCCCATGCAGGCTGGTTGTTATGTGTAAAATAAATAAAAATAATACTTATGATATATAGTATATATATATATATAAATATATAGATTATATATACTATATATATATATATAATATATATATAATATATAATATATATATATAAATATATATATATATATATTAATATGGCCAGCGTCCGTGTTCACTGTCTAAAAACTATGTATGTTTGTATGTATTTGTAGATATACATTTTGATTCACTTCATTTTTTACCCCCAAGATAAAATATTTTATTAAATTATTAATAATATAATTAAAATTATATTAAAAGTGAATAACATCTTGCGCTGGCATTTTGGTACCTTCTTCTGGTAGCGAGACTCCTCCTCTCCTCCTGTTAGTGCAAGACAGAAGAGAGAGGAGAAAAACAAGAGATTTTATTTTTAATTGTAATGAAAACATTTCTTATTCATGTTTTCGGTTAATTATATCTATTATATATATATATATTATTATATATATGTATATATAGTAATAGTATATATTATATATTATATATATAATATATTACTATAATATATATATTAATATATGATATATATCTATATATATTTACAGGGTAGGATACTAAGTTAGGTAGTAGTTGTAATATGAAGCTTTTGGTTTTAGGGTAACGGTTAGGTTCAGTTAGTGTTATTTAAGGTTAGGTTTTGGTTAATACGTTTCTCTCTTGTGACATATTATATGTCGCCGTTTCACCATGGCGTTTATAATGTTGTTTTTGAGTCATTTGATGCAAAAATGGTCCTTATACATTATATTTTACAGCTACACAAGTTTTACTGTACTAAAAATATTAATTGACCCCCCCCCCTTCCCCCCCTTTTTCCCCTTAGGTTTAAATCCTATGACCAATCGACTTTCAACATTCGTCTTCTTTTATAATTTCGTTTACCAAAACTCATGTCAATTGAAACTTATCGTACACTATATTATTTTTATTATTAATATTCTTTTTTTTTTATCGCCCTTTAATTGTATTTCTTATTTCCTGCAATAAATGTTCGCCGATTCAAAAATGTATTCAGTTTTTATTTAGCTACCGTAGGTTTTTAGATACAGGTCGACTCAACCCAACCTCTATATATTATAATATATATATATATATATTAAATATATATCATATAGTATATTATATATATATATATATATTATACTATAATAGGGGCGTAGCAAGGGGGGCTGAGGAGGCTGGAGCCTCCCGAATTATCGACAGTTTTTTCAGCAGAAAAACTACAAATATATATATTATATTAATATATATATATATATATATAATTATTCTATATATATATATATAATATAATATATTATATATATATATATATATATTATATAATATATTATATATATATATATATATAGATTATATATATATTTATATATATTATATATATAATATATAATATATATATATATATACTATTATAATATATATATATATATATATATTATATATATATATAATAATATATTATATAATAGTATAGTATATAAAGGATAATTATTGAAAGCTCCTTATTACAGAAAAAAATCGAAGCACTAGAAAAACAACTGGACACTCAAATAAGAAAAATGTGAAAGGAAATAGGAAAACTTGTACTAGTAATTGAAACTATTCTTTATAATTATTTGGCAGCAAGATTTTGCAATGAAGGGGTCAAGTGGACTCTGAATATTGAATTATAACGCAGCTTAAAATACGGAATTTAGAAGCTTCTTAGGTTTTAGAGCAAATGAGATGACCAGTTTTTGAAGAACCACTTACTTTTATCGTCCAAATTCAATGTTTACGAGTCCGATGATACAGAATGAATCATACAGTCATTTAGTCAGCTTATCCAAAGGAAATAGTGGAAGAATAATAAATTTTTTTTTTCAGTCTTAGCTGATGAACAATGAAATATTCCAACAGAACATTTTTTCACATTGTGTAAGGTAGCGATTGTGTGTGATGAGATGATACTCCTTTTAACTAATTTTCAAGAGAGGATTTTTTTTAATTCATTTGTTTCCTTCTTATGATATTCAGGGAAAAATTGGCAAAATGTAATTTGGCTCGTAAACTCGAAATTTTATGAGGCCAAGGAAATATGGATCGGAGCCTCTTCCATGAGAGGCGATTTCCGAGGAGGAGTGCAATCTTTTATTCGGAATGAGTGTCTAAAGTCTGTACCAGGCATTGTGTAGGCACATTGTTCAAACCTATGTTATCGGACTCTTCCAAATTCAGGCATCGAAACGTCTTAGATTCCATCTCTGAAATATGCATTTTTTTTCGATCGAGGTCGAAGCGCGCCAAAATTTCTGTAAGATAAAATAAAAGAGTTTTCTAGTAACCAAAATAATAAGAGGATCAAAAAGATGTCGAGACCAGATGGGTGAACGACATACCGTTTTTTCTCTTTTTCAGAGATCTTGAAGACCATCTCATTGCGTCATTGGAGGGAGGAGAGGAGTAAAGAATGCCTGGTGAATTATCACAGAAGCTACTTGTTGTTAAATTCAATAGTAATTGAATTTTTATAAATAACATATATGTTTGTAAGTAATTTCTTGAAACAACCTACACTTGTCAAAACCAGTTACATGAGTGTTGGAACATTTGTAAGTGCATAATCTAGTGAAGACTTATTCAACTTCCTCGAAAAGATTAGACAAAATAATAGACCGAAGTTTAAACATCACACAAGTTAAACATGTATGCAGACAAGCTTAGGTATTGAAATAACAATTCCAAGACTATGGAAGTTCAGAAACGTTGTAATTGCCTAAAGCAGATTCCCGAATCATATTTAACCGATGCTCAGTTTTTTCCATTCCGTTTATTGATGATATGATTTCTTCGTTGACTGATCGATTTCTCTAGCATGAAACCACTATCATTTCACTTCAGTATATTTTTGGCAGGAAAGTGAATACCCTTATAAGCATATTGAAAAAGCATCATCCTCTTTTTTATAAAGACGACCTTTTGACCCTCACGAGGATACAGTGTGGTGTGTCTGCCACGTAAATTGCTGGTTAGAAATAAAACCAAAAATTGCGACGATGTTTGGTAAGTGGACAAGAGGAGTTTCTAAATAGCTATCTACTGAAATATTTGCGTATTGTCTGTATCCACCGCAACAGTAGAAAGAACTTTTCGACATTAAGGCTCTGAAAACGTATTTGACGGAATAGTTGTTGAGAGGATCGCATTACAGCTTGCTTTAACTGTCAATTGCATGCGAGATCTCAGTCAGAAGTCAGCATGAAAATATTTCTAATACGTCAGTCAAAAGGCAAGGAACTGAAATGACCTTGTAAAACGATGTCTACGTTTCTTATGAGAAATTATATATTATATATATATTATATATATTAATATATACTATAATACTATATATCTATATATAATATACATATATATATATATTATATAATAATATATATATATATATATATATATATATATTTATATATATAGATTTAATTCATTGAAATGTAAACCATCTGCGAAAGTTCGTACGCCCCCCCCGAAAAAGAATCCTGGCTACGGCCTGATTATTATATATCTATATATTAATATAATATATTATATATATTATAATATATATATATACTCATTATATAATAATATATTTATATATATATATGATATATATTATATATATAAACATATATTACTTTTTCAAACACTAATTATGGCGCCTAAATAGTAATAATTAGCAATTATATGACCTTTCATATTTGGTTTCATAAGAACAATAATTGCATTTAAACTTAACATTTAAGTGTCGGTTCTTACTCTCTCTGATTTTTTGTTCTTTTATATTCTTCTTTTTAAAGTGATTTATTAGATGCTCTTTGAATGTCTCTGTATCCTCACTTTCAAAATTGCATTCTGTGCATTTCTTAACTTCAACATGAATTTGTGAATGCAGATCCAAGAATTTTCGATTTCCTGTTTCAAATGAACACTCCGAACACTTCAAAATTTCTGTTGTGATTAGTTTATGAAAAAGAAACTGCTCAAATTTCTAGAAGTAAAAAAAAATATCGTGAATTGATTATGAAATATCGATATATCCATATATCGGCTGAAAAAATATCAATACTATCGAAAAAATATCCGTTATGTGAGAAAATAGGCATTGCTATAGAAATTTCATTCGGAGAAGGTCCTATTAGTTAAGGAGTAGCTTAGTTAATATAGTTATTAGTGTTTATTTTTCTCATGATCTCATATATATATATAATATATATATATATATATAATATATATATCTATTATATATATATATATATATATATAATATATATATATATATATATATATATATTATATATATATATTATATTAACAAAAATAAGCTGTTAAGTTTTTAAAATTAATGACATAGAATCATGCGTCTGGCAGCGTAGCGTTTATAAGTGTAATATTTACCCAAAGGCAAGCAAGGTTGACATAAGGGTAGTTTTCCCCTTAAAGTTTTTTCCCGGTGAAAAACTTTGGTAAGACTGCGGTTAAAAGAATTTGAAAAAACAAGAAACAAAAAAAACAAAAAATTAGTAAAAATATTATTAATTTATTTAAAAAAAAAAATATATAATGCATACATATTTATAATGCATATATATACTATTATATATATATTTCTACTATATATATATAAATTAATATATATATATATATATATATATATTATTATTTATACTATATATATATATATATATATATATATATATATATTATATATATATATATATATATTAATCTGATTTTTGGTCAGTCAAATATTTCTATTTGATGTTGTCATCACATTTGTTGCAATTTGCGATGTGGGCCTCCATTTGAGTGCCCTGCCGTTCTTTGTAAGTCCACCAACAAAAGGTACAATTTTCATCGAAGCCTTTACTACTTTCATTTCCAAAAAAAAAAAGAACAGTTTTTTTTTTTGGCACGTGGCATTTCTAAATTCTGATCGAATATGAAAAATATATTACTGGAACGCTGAACAGAGTAAGAAAATAATTAATGCCACAAAAAACAAATGATGATGTAGAAATGGAGCCAAGGAGTATAATGTTTACAGTAGTGGAGGGTAAAAATTCGTAGAACGTTTCTTGTCATTGGTTAATATACCATGAAAAAGCAGAAAGTATGGCAAATAAGGAGCTGACTGATCTTGAGTTTAAATTATGACAACATTATTGCTTTTGTGATTTTGATGTGCTTTTATATGGTGAAAAAGTTATAGGTGTAAGCAAAAAGGCATTTCAGAAAGGCCCCATAAAACAAAGAGGTTGTTCTCTATATACACTGCATAACAATATATTGTTTCTGGCAGCAGCCTCTGCAGGAATAAAATCAGAAGGTCAAAAAATTTTTTTTTATCTTTTGAAAGACATTTATAAACTTTAGCAAGTTGGCAAAAAAAGAAAATATTTTGCATGATATTCAATCATTATCAATGATCCAATCCTCAAGATTTCAGAATGCATTGAGAGTAGATGGTTATCTCTTTATAGAAAGTGCTGATGTCCTTCAGAAGCTTAAAGTCATTTTGATGGGCTTGTGAGCATATCTAGCAAGAAGGGACAGACCTTGCTCACTTGCGGGGCATCTTGTCTGGAAATCAGAAATGAAGTTTCCTTGTCACTTGTTATGTAAATGAATGAACTTAGTGCACTCTCTTAATCTTAGCAATAGCTTTTGAAAGGAAGGAGCTGTTATATCCCAAAGTGAATCCCTAATTATGGAAAAAATTGCACTGCAAAATTACAATCAGGTAGTGGGACGCATAGTGAACTTACAAAAAAAGTTCGTGTCAAATAATAGGAGAAGTTGCATCTGAAAGTGCGCCTATTTGCTGATGAAGAATAAAAGAATGCAATTTAAAAGGATGAGATATACTGCGACTTAGTGTAATTCTGAAGAAACTGAAGAACAGGTTCAACCACACAAATGCAAAGACAAATCAATTGGATATAATGATATTTATATTCGCTTTGAGACGTTTCAGTTATTAACAAATTTACATTGATATTGAAGTTAAAAATTTTGTGACAGATTTCCGATGCTTAATGCGTAAGGTGTACTAGCTGACCTAAAATCCTTCAATTTTTATATAAATTCGATGCTCGAAAGCGAATTATTTAAAGCAGATGAAATCGGCATTGTCGAAATTATTGGAATGCGGCCGTGGGATATTGGCGATTACAAAGTCTGTGAATCCTTCTTGTCATTCATTGTAAGGACGCCCTCGGTAGAAAGCGTTCAGTAATTATAACGAATACTAAGTAAGACTAAGAAATGAATGCTGCTGAAACC
>JABUQX010019794.1:0-2500 GCA_015478945.1 Trachelipus rathkii
TGTGTTAGAAGTAAATCAGTCTACCTTGATTCTCCTGTAATTTAGCGTTCTATGTATAATTATCCATTTAATCTGGTCTTTAATAGTATATACTTATTATAGATGGAGTATAATAGTTTTATTTTATGTCTGAGTCTATCACTGCACAATAAGTATGTAAATGAGTAGGGAATTTAGAGATTTCTGGGAATAAATTTTAGGATTTAATAATAGTGGCTTATGCAGGACATGGAAAAAGGAAAATTTATTTTCAATGCTTATTTTTTGCTTAAATAAATAATTTTATAATAAAAAAATAAGTTCACCTAAATTATATAACTTTTGAGAAAATAGGAAGTTGAAGTACTTATATTATATGTAAGAGTTATTTATATTATTCTTTATATCGAGTTTTAAGTGAAAATATGGTCCAGAATGTACCTAGTGCTCGTAATTATATCACTAATAAACAAATATGAGATATTATATTAGAGGGCGAATCTTTGCATGTATTCGGTAGTGCGAATGATAGTTACTTGAGATTTTGTTAAATGAGATTGATTGTGTAATATAATTTGGTCTGAGAAGAGTGGTGTATTGGAAGTTAATCACTATTGTGTTTAATGGTTATATTATTCATCTGGCATTTTTAAAAATTGGTGGGGCACGTCCACACAATTTTATGTATATTTACTACTTATTGAAAATATTTTTCAGGTGATCTAGAGCATTAGTGACGAACCTACCCCTGTGAGTGAGAAATCCTTGATCATGTTATCAGAATACAAGTATGCATGAGTAGTGTGATGCAAGTTTTTATTATTAAGTGCTATATCACTTATCTTAAGTATGTAGTTATTGAAGTGAGTATATAAAGATAACAAAGCTGGTGATTATTGATGATACTATATGAGATAATCTTCAGGTTAAGTATTTATATTATAAGATTTTGCATATTGTTACTAAAGGCACATATGAGGTCTAAAGAATGACAATAATTAGACCTTGAAGGGTAAGCATTTTATAGATAGGTTGTTGATGGAATTTAAATATATTAGATTAATTAATATATTATATTATTAATAATATATATATAATAATAATAATTTAATATATAATTACATATATATATATATTGTATATATATATATATTAATATATATATATTTAAAATATATATTTAATTAATTAATATATAATTATATATATATTAATATATATATATATATATATATATATATGAGCGCATATACACTTAGTAAAATGTTGGTAATGTGCAAATAAACATTATAATAAAAAATATTATAACTATTAGAGATGAATGATCAAATTGATGATTTGATAATAGTTATGTTGATTATAAGATTTATATATATTATATTATTATAATATATTATTTATAATATTAATGATTCACTATCATTCATGCATGTATCAATTAGTTTGATTATAAGAGTAATTTGATATTCTCATATAGTCTAATTCTTACATATCTTTAAAATTTATTACTCAAATTTTACATGAATTTTTACAATATTCACATTATTTAAAGATATAAAAATATTTAAATTAGTATGTAATATATTATATATTTATATAATTATATATCACTTATTACCATTATTATTCATGTTATCTATACTATAGAATGTAATTAATATAAATAAATCCTTGAGATTATTGTATTGATATCACTCTCATATTATTATTAATTTTAATATATATATGATATATGTAAATTTAATAAGTTTTATTCATAGAATATATCTATATTAATTATTATTTATTAATTTAATTATAAGTTATTATATTATTATTTATTATTATTATATTATTATTTATTGATTTAACAAAGTATTTAGATTAATATATATATCGTTATACAATAATCATCATATTTATAATTTAATTATATTATTATTATTTTATTTAATTATATAAATAATTATATATTTAATTATTTATTTAATTATATGCTAATATATTATTATTATATATATATTATATTTAATTTATATATTATTATAATTTTAATTATTATTATATTAATTATTATATTATTATTATTAATTTATTTATTTATTATTTATAATTGTTGTTAATATATTATTATGAGAATATAATTACATGTATTATAAAAACATCTTTGTGTGACGTCATATAATATAATAATATAATATATAAATTGTTTAGAACTATTATTAATTATTTTTTAATTAATATTATTAATTATATTTATTATTATATTATTAATTATTATATATATAATTATTTATATAAATTATTAATATTATTATTTATATATTTTATTTATTATTTAATTATATTTATTATTATTATTATTATTATTTATTATTATTATTATTATTATATTATATTATTTAATTTAATGATTATATTATTATGTTAATTTAATTTATTATAATTATATTATATATTTTATTATCATATATTTATCTATTATTGAGATAATATATTTAAATATATACCATTGTATAGTATATATTTTTATTTAATTTAT
>JABUQX010019794.1:7500-16465 GCA_015478945.1 Trachelipus rathkii
TGAATGGGTTCAGTCAGCAACTTCTAATTTATGTATCAACCCTACAGTTCCTGAATCGTCACCAAAAACATATGATCTTCGAAATGTTCATGATAAGATACTAATAATTCAAATTAATTGGTGACAGCTTACATATTTTAATAACATTATGAACTTTCCTTTTCAACTAGAAAAAATTGTAGAAAGCACATTTTAACGACCAGAGCCCTGACTAAACCGGCCGTGGCCCCGGCTAAAATCTTCAGCCCCGGTCGTTTTCCTACCCAGACTTTAGATAAATTGTGTATGAATTTAAGACAGATTAGTTTTCTATTTGTGGTTCTCTTTTTAAATTCAGAGACAGTTTCCCAGAGAAGTTTGTAATCTGGCATTATAGCTTCTAAGTCTCCAGATATGTTTTACTCCAGCTCGTCATCAGCAAATGAGCTAACAAAAAACAATACAGAGACTGCATTTTGTTGATTCAAGAGGTGAGATAAAGTCTTTTCATCTTTTTTTTATTACCTTCAATATTTTTTTTCATTTTTTTAATATTTAGATCTCATTATATATTACATTATGTTTCATTATTTATTCCATTACATTATATATTACATTACATGTGTGGTTGCAACTGTTGTGCGGTGGGATGAGGAGGAATGAGTTTATTTTTGGAATGCTTTGAATAGTGTACTAGAAAGAGTAAATAGAGGTTTTAGAGTGATTGGGATGTGAGACTGGAATGGATGGAGAGGTAATCTGAAAAGAGATGGTTTAACGGGTGCTTTTGGTGTTGAAGGAGAAAATGAGAATGGCAATAGGGTGATTGATTTTTGCTAAAATAGAATTACAGTATGTTGTTTAAGTTAATACTTTTTTTTCACAAAAAATATTGTTATGCGAGTTGGTGTAGGTAGAAGACGGTAGTTGAAGTAAGAGTATGATTAATTGTTAATTGTGAAAAAGGGAATAATAATAATAATAATAATAATAATAATAATAATAAAAATAATAATAATAATAATAATAATAATAATAATAATAATAATAATAATAATAATAATAATAATAATAATAATAATAATAATAATAATAATAATAATAATAATAATAATAATAATAAAATAATAATAATAATAATAATAATAATAACAATAATAACTAATAAAATAATTAATAATAATAAAATAATAATAATAATAATAATAATAATAATATAATAATAATAATAATAATAATAATAATAATAATAATAATAATAATAATAATAATAATAATAATAATAATAATAATAATAATAATAATAATAATAATAAACTTAAAATATTTTCCTCATATTTTGACCCTAAGAATGAAAATATTGATTGTACTTTAAAACAAAGTATCTTTTTTATTTTCAGATATTTGTACATCTCCAGTACTTCTTAAAACTCCTCATGAAGCTGCGCAAACACAAATAAAACAAAACCGTGGTCTTTCCTCCTCTCCAGATATGTTTTCCTTCACATCTTCATCAACAAATGTACGAATAACGCACCACCAAAGTAAAATCTCAGAAAGCAATAGAGACACTCCACTTATTTCTACAACAGGTGAGATAGACTCCTCATTCATTTTCATAATAATAGGTTAAATTATGAGATTTCTCTGTTTCCTTCTTTCTTCATCTTCCTGTTTTCTCTTTTAACTCGAAAGCCAAAGGGTTTAGGTGCGTGCTGCACCGGAAAAGATAGCTAGTAAAAGGAAATGACAATGAAGTCGAAAGGAAAAACCCCAACACAGCCACCAATTTCATTCCTCTCAACTAAGATATCCGCCCAAAACTTCATAACAGCGTGATGGACTTACACAGTGACAAATCATCAAGTGTTGGGTTTATCCCTGGGCTCTGTGGCCCGCTACCACGTGCCCTCACAAACTTCCTCCATACATTCCTATCACGCGCCAATCCTCTTGCTTCGATCAGGTTCCCACCTTTTCCAACTGAGTCAATCCATCTCTTTCTTTGATCTGCCAACCGGTCGTCTTCCAACACACATTTATACATCCATTTTACCAACAGGCTATCATGCATTCTTTTTACATGAAAAAAACCATCTTAATATGCTCTCATTTATTCTCTCATTTATACCCTACTCCACAACACATACACTCCGAATTAACTCATTCCTAATTTTATCAGTTATTTTTACACCTAACACAATTCTATGGTTATCCATTTGGATAGCTAGCACCTTAGATTCTATACGTTTTATTTCACACACCGTAGTTTTCCCGCCCATGCAGTCATACGCGGTAACAGCATATATTCTCATGAACATCCTGCACACTCCAGACTTAATCCTTTTCCTTCCAAGGAATTTGGTATCTCCTCTTAACTTTCCTATTACGCTAACATAAGTTTATGAAGAAGAATGGTTGCACAGCATTCTCTTATTTTTCCTCCCTGTTTTGCATGCGCTAGTTCAGCTCTGCTTTTCATTTCCCGTCCCTTTCCCTCCTACTCTCCCTTTTTCGACTTTTGAGGAGGAGTTGTTTCCCCACTTCCCTTTTTCTCTTCTGCAGACTTTTACTCCAACAGGTCCCTCCCTCCCCCCCTTGTGTTTAATTTTCTTTATTTTATTTTTTTTACTATTTCTTCTTACACACCCCGTATGATTTGCTTTATTTTTTATTAGGATTATGTACCTGACTTCTACCATGTTTGTCCCACTCATGTCGTCCTATATACTTTAGACCGTTTTCTTTTCCTTTTGTTCTGTCTTTGCCCTCGTAATTCGTCGGTTTCCTTTATTTTGTCTGTGTAACCGTTCTGGCTTCTGTTTGTCTGCGATTGCTTTTCTTGTCCGCTACTTCCTTCGCCTCATCGTTCGTTTTCCCTCTTCCCATTTTGCTCCACGTTTCCATTTCATTTTCAGATATTTCCTACCCACCCATTTCCCATATTGTATCTGCCCTGCCTTGCCTTTAACTCTTCTACATTGCCTTTCAGCCCTTGTAACGGAACCGAGCCCCTGTATCATAGGGCATGGCCAATTTAAAGTGCCATCTCGGTTCGTGCATAATATATATATATATATATATATATATATATTATTATATATATATATATATATTATATATATATATATATAATATATATATATATATATATATATATATATATATATATATATATATATAAAGCTTCTTAACAGCTCAACTGATACATTATTACTAAATCATCACAATATTGATTAAATTTTAAATAACCAATATTTCTTTTTGATTTTCAGACGTGTGTTCATTTCAAATACTTTTAAAGACTGAACAAAACCTTGGTCTTTCTTCCTCTCCCATGTATGAAAAGATAAATGCTAAGGGTTTTGCATCGAGGAAACAACGCTTACAAGCCGGACAGCTGCATGTCAATAGTAGAGGAAAATTAATTGAAGAAAAAAAATTTAAAAATATCAACTGTCAGTGTCGCATGAAATGCTATGAAAAGTTGACCGTAAATGAAAGGCAAATTCTTTTTAATAGATTCTGGTCTTCGGGTAATTGGCAAACTCAATCATTATTCATTGTGCAAAGTGTGAAGGTACTTCCTATCCAAAGACGAACAACTATGACACATAATAATAGAAATTTTAGCAGAAAGTTTTACCTTAATGGTAAAAATGTATGTAAATCAATGTTTCTTAGCACTCTTGGAATTTCTAACAAAAGGCTCGACTATCACTTAGAAAAGAGCAAAGAGGAGGTCATCCACCAAACAAGAGTCCTACTTCCACTCTTGATAAGATTGAGAAATTTTTAAATGCTTCCCCAAAATTTCAATCTCGCTATTCCTTAAATAAAAGACAATACTTTAAACCCGGATTCACAATTCAAAAGTTATATGAACTTTACTTAGAGGAATTAGAACAAAATAATGAAGAACAATATAAAGTAAGCTATAGAATTTTCGTTAAATGCTTTAAATCTTATAATGTACATATCTACATCCCAAAAGCTGACACATGTCAAATGTGTGATAAATTGAAAATTCAGATTAATTCTGCCATCCCTGAAGAAAAATTAGATTTAATTAACACCCATGAAGCCCATCTTAGAAGAGCATATTACGCACGCGAGTATCTTAATAAAAAGACGTCAGATTAAAAAAAAAGATAAAACAATACTCTGCTTCACTTTTGACATGCAAAAAACACAACCCATCCCTTATTTAAATACAAGTGTTGCATTTTATAAAAGGCAGCTATGGTTATTGAATTTAGGAATAAATACCAGACATAACAACAAAGGATATATGTGCCTCTGGACTGAAGCAGAGGGAAGGAGAGGAGCTAATGAAATATGTTCCATCATTTTTCATTTCTTAAAATGCCAAGATTTAAGTAATATTAATGAAATTAAAACTTTTAGTGATAGTTGTGTGGGTCAGAACCGAAACAAGACAATGATTTACTTCATGATGTTTGCACTTTGCCATTTTAATATTGACAGTTGGGAGCACACATATCTGCCTAACGACTCTGATTTCGCAAAAATAGAAAAGAAGAAAAATAGAGTTGAGAGAATCTTTTCACTTGATGAGTGGGTTCAGCTTATTAAAACTGCAACCAGAGTACCATATGAGATCCTAAGAATGAAAGGAAAAATGTTAAATTTCAAAAGTAATCTTAAAAACCTTTGCTTTCGCAACCGCAATGAAGAAGGAAGTGCTTTCCGTTGGCTCTCTTTGAAATGGTTTAAAATAAGAAAACTAGAAGGAAAAATTCAGTACAAAGCATCATTAGATCCAAATGTTTCTGAGCATGTAGTAGACTTTGCTCCAAAGAAAGGAATAAATTTTCAAGAAAGTTTGCCAGAATGTTGCCCATCGGTAAAAATTTCCTTAGAAAAATTCAAAGATCTTCTTTCGTTATTGACCTACATTCCACAAAAGGACCATGAATTTTTCCAAACTCTTTCTCACGAAACCGTAAGTAAGAAAACCAAAGAATTTGAAGATCTACCCGATGAGGAAAATAGCGACGAAGAATGATCTAAAAACTATGTTGCGTCAATATTGTAATATGGTGTGGATGGGCTTTTCTTTCGACTCACGTCATACTCTTCTACTTTACTCTTTTGCAGTACAACAATTCTGAAATTGCCCCGGTTGAAGGAAAATAAATATATATATATATATATATATATATATATATATATATATATATATATATATATATATATATATATATATATATATATATATATATATATATATATAGTGCACTTATCTAGTGAAATTCAACGCCCTAGAGATTTTCCCACAAAATAGTCAATATCAGATTCGTAATTTACATTCATGCAACGGACAAATGAACGAGTCAATGGATAGCCTTATTATTAGACGCTCGCTCTCGTCTGCCTCTTGTAATATGTGTGTGAAGTTGCACTCATCCTCATTTTATGTGTCATAGTTGTCAAGCTTTAAATATCCATTACCTAATAAACTGTTATTCATAATCAATGATAGACTATTATCCTGTGATAAATATATTATACCTTTAATATACGAATACCCAAGCCGAACTGTGTAGTGATTATCCTCAATGTGTTTCCTCTTTATATTGATTAACATACCTAGGGCTTTATTACATCTATGCATTAAATAACAATCGAATTTTAAACAAAAAACACACACGCTATATATATATATATATATATATATATATATATATATATATATATATATATATATATATATATATATATATATATATATATATATATATATATATATATATATATATGGGTTACTTAGTTAGTTTCTGTGAGAATAAATGTAGAGATTGAGGCGGAGTTAGGCAAGGATGATTTATGTCTCTGGATCTTTAAATTGTATACGGATGGGGTGATGAAAAAACTAATGGTAGAAGTGGGAAATTGGGCTGTAAGAGTGACACAGATTGGTCGAGTATGGAATGTCTTACTCTATTTTATATGCAGATGATTTGGTTTTCTGTGTTGAATCAGGAGAAAGTTTGAAGAAAGTGGTAGGAAGTGTATAAAACATGGCAACGGCGATAGTTAAGGAGAGGATGGCTTGTAGAATAATATTGGATGGCGAGCAATTAGAACAGGTTTTTGCTACTAAATACTTAGGTTACATGTTGAATTAAAAGGGAACAAATGATGATGAGTGAGTGGCGGGTGCGATTAATTTTTTGGAGAATACAAAGTCTTGAATGTACTAAGGTCTTACATAAGGGTGTTTGGTGCCGGTGTTGTTATATCGTAGTGAAACCATGGTTTAGAATAAGAAGCATAGATAGATCTAAGGTGCAAGCTGTACTGATGAATAATCTTTGTAATGTGTTGCAGTTGAAAAAAGTTCGGAAAATTATAAATAAGAAAGTAAGAGAGATGCGTTTTATTATTTTAAATACTAATTACATTTAGTAAAGTTTTTTCTTTTCTTTTTTTTCTTCCTATCAACAGATATAAAATCTTACAACGACAAGAGCCAGTAAAACACTGAGAAGAATATAAACTTGACCGGAAAACATCGGAGGTTTGCTCGTTAAATATTTTTATGAAATAGACAGATCTTAGGGCTAATATATTCGCGCATTATCATATAGTAGTTTTTTTTGACGATGAAAATATAAAACATTGAATTAGAATACTTGTGGTATCAATCATAAACCGTGTTCATAGTTAAATCAAAAAGTTGTTATAAGACTGCTGTCTAGATTAAAACTAGGGAAAGCGATTTTATAAAGAGGGATTCTAAAATTGGTAGATCGGTTGGTTGGCTGATTTGAGCAATATTAGAAAAGGAGTTAGTTTTAATGGTGTGATTTTCAGGCAGGCAATGATACCTTACTAGAGGAACTAGTTATTTGGATTAGAGAGTGAAAATTGTGTTCTGTATGAGACTCGCTTGCGTTCTGATATCTTGACACCGAATTGGTGGGTTGTACTACCTACGTAGGTGATATCACCGCCATATTTATATATTATCGATGATCTCAAAACTTTCGGGGATCTTTCCTTATGATTTATTAGTGAGTGAATGGTGCAGCCGTTTGTAAAAACCAGTTATTTTTAAATAAGGGAAAGATTTTTAGGATGTTGGATAAATCCTTTTCATATTATGAATAACATCATTAAAAAGAACCTTGATGTATATTTTCTTACGGGGTACAGTGGGGTAGATAGAAGGAGATTTATAGTTTTGAGGATAAGGTTTTGTGGTTTTTGTTGAAAATAATTTGGTTAGAAATTCTGTGAGAGAAGTGAACTACTTAGGCATGAGAAGGAAAGAAGTAGAAGGAAGATATCATTTGTAAATGAGGGTGTTCATACAGTTAATTTTAAAATTGAGAAGCTGTGGCTGAAGAGATTTGTGCCTAACATAGAGAAGTTAACTTTCCGAAAAATAGAAGTTTGAAATTTAATCTCACTTTTTGAATGTAGAAGTCACTAATAGCAGAAATATATATATATATATATATATATATATATATATATATATATATATATATATATATATATATATATATATATATATATATATATATATATATACAGAGATATATATACAGAGGGGAGATAGTATATATATATATATATATATATAGCACTCACCCAACAAAGGAGAGACCTGGGTTTGATCCCATATGGAGAATGAGTTCATTTATTCCATTAGGCTTAGCTTCTGTCCTACTAAGACGTAAAATACTGAGCACACACACTCTTGGAATAGGCTCTGCCCGTGAGCTGTGATGAACGGTCGACTGTATATATATATATATATATATATATATATATATATAGTATATATATATATATATATATATATATATATAGAGAGAGAAAGAGTATATGGTATATATATATATATAGAGAGAGAGGAGAGAGCAGAGCAGAGAGAGAGAGAGAGAGAGATGGACATAATAGTGGAGTTCAGGGCAGCAAACCCCTAACTTATAAGAAGGAGGATAACTGTTTTGAATCTGAATGTTTCAAACCTTATCTGAAACCCATCTTCTGAACTAGTAATTAAAATAATTAAAAGTGTAATCATTAAAATTGACATAAGCTATTGTTATCTTTAATCTAAAATTAACAAAAAAGTTATTAATAAATTAAATGTACAATATAATAATAATGCAAGATTTACTATTACAACATTTGGGTGAAAAACTGACAATAAAATTATGATCCACAATCTTACTATTTA
This sequence comes from Trachelipus rathkii, assembly GCA_015478945.1. NCBI lineage: Eukaryota > Metazoa > Arthropoda > Malacostraca > Isopoda > Trachelipodidae > Trachelipus > Trachelipus rathkii. The sequence continues at coordinate 15,698 of JABUQX010019794.1, forward strand.
CGGTGAAAAAAGGTTGGTTGGCAAAGTGAAAATTTAAATAAATTTGAGAAAGTTTTATAGCAAAAATAATTGAAAATAATACTGCAATTTATAAAAATACAGCAATTGAAAATTAATAAATATTACAATTATTGTCAACTAATTTAAACATTCAAATTATAAAACTCGTCCATTTAAAGTCAAAACCCTTTGATGACTTATGTTAAGATAATATTATCTTCCCTTGAAGTTTTGGAGACCTACCCTGAAATTCCAGCTCCAGTTTACTATAATATCAATGATTTACTATAATAATTTAATACAATAAATTGTTAATTATTATTAACATATTTAAATCAAATATTAAAAGTTCCCCTTAATAATTTATTTTCTATACTGTTAGAGAATTTTTTTAATGAGTAACTAAAATAAAAATCGATTTTCGCAAAAAATTGAAGTTGGATTACTTTGGCATGCCGAGTGAGGCTCAAGAAATTTGAGATCCACGTACTTGGATTATTTTGGCGAAATTCGCGAAAAAGAGTAGTTATATTACTTTTTTTTTACACTCTATATATATATATATATATATATATATATATATATATATATATATATATATATATATATATATATATATATATATATATATATATATATATATATATATATATATATATATATATATATATATATATATATATATGTAGTGGTGCACGAAAATTCGAAAAGGTTTGATAAATGCGAAAACGGTTAAACACCTGAAATTGAATTGAACGAAGTATACCA
>JABUQX010019795.1:0-20642 GCA_015478945.1 Trachelipus rathkii
TATATTTATTCTGCGGCACCATTAATATAATTAATAATATAATAGTAATAATAATAATTAATAAGTAATAATATATACATTAATAATTAATATATTAATTTTGAACATTTTCTTCCCATAGTAATGGAATAATTAAATAATAATACTAATAGATAATAAATAAGTGGACCTGTGTCTCCTTTTAGCTTGACGTGAATTTAGAAAATTTCTTCCTATGAAGAGAACAAGGGCTTGTCCGTGAGTGGGTAAGATTGACTCTCATTTCTTAAAATTCAGAAATCATTGCACAAACAAACAAATAAGAAAAACGAAGAAAATAAATAAATTAAGTAAATAAATAAGAGTTATAAATTTAATTATATGTTATGTGGCAATTAATTATAAAGTGACAATTATTCCTTTATTCAATTGTTAGTTTATTGTAATTGCTAATTACTATCTGATGTCCTTTTATTGTTATTTTTAATATATGGGTATTGAGTGTTACAAGTTTGTAATATGTAGATCAGTACATTATAGGTAAAATGAGCTACTGCAATGGACTTTACTTAATAGACATAACATAGCCGATATCTGATGAGTTATAAGCAGTACGTAATTATAGTATAATGATATCTTACTTAGTTTCATTCCTCATACAAACTAGAATTCTTAGCTAATCGACTATGATTTATTTTTTATTACGTTATATTTATATTGGTTTCACTTTTCAAAATATTGTATAGGCTTAAATAGTAGTTTATTCGTAAAACGCTCTATAAGTTATAATAAATATTGAATAGAAATAAAACTGTTAAAAGTTTGGAGTTATGTACCTCGAAAGATAACTGTCGTTTGAATATTTTATATGTGAAATTTCAGGCCCATATTGTTAAATAAATTAAATTTATAATTTAAATATATATTTAATAAAGTCTAAAAAATTATCATAATATAAATGATATAATTATTTAGTAATTTAGGTCAGATAGAATTATAATATATAATGTATCTAGAGACTACAATAATACTCGAGGAAGTATATGGATATTAAATAGTAATGCTTTTAAATTTATATAGGTAAATAATTATCTAAGGAAGCTAACGACATAAACATTATTTTAATAAGTATTAATTATATTTTATTTAAGTAATTAGATTAATGAGTGTACATTAATCTGAACGTTGCTCAGTCTTTCAGAAACTGAGGTGGTTTGCGTCGACGAGTAAATGAATGTACTGAAAAAATGAAGATTTGTAGACAAGTGATTAATATCAAGTTAATGTTTGATTATTGTTGTTTAGAGTGCTATGATATTAAGGTAGTAAACATTTAAATATTTAAGAATATGATATAGTATTATAAATTAATAATCTTAAGTTAAGATGGTAGTAAACAGGATGTCTATATATCTGAATGAAAGGATGAAAGGCTTTAGGTAAAGTCGTTATGGTTTAAGTATTATAGATATCCTGATTATGTTTATTTAAATGATATGTATGTCCGTGACCCATTCTAAGCCGTACCCATTCATGGATATCCTATAAAATATTAACTATTAATTTAATATTATAATTAATAAGTATTATATATATAATATAATATATGTTATTATATTAATATTAGTAGTAATTAGTATGATTAAATAAATATATATATTGTATTATATATAATATATATATATATATAAAAATATATATTATTTATTAGATTTAATAAATATAATATTATAGTTAATTAATAATTAATTAGAGGTATTAATATAATTAGTCTTAATATAAATTATATGGTAAATTATAATTAAAATAGGGATAATAATATTAATATAAATATACTTGATATTATATTAATATTAATTATGAGTTAAATATAATATAATATGATATATATAATATTGGTATAGTAAGGTAAATATCAGTATGATATGTATATGATATATAATATCGATAATAGTTATTATACATAAGTTATAGTGTTTTAATATATTATATGGAATTTAAGTATATTTAATATTACTATTTATAATATAATATTATATAGTATATATTGAATGTGATTTTATTGATGTTAGTATATCAGTACTTTTGAAATTCTGTGAAAGTACTGAAATATTTTGGAAATTATTGAAATCTGTTTGTTTAGTATAAATTTGGTTAATAGATAATATATTAATATATATTTATATACTGATAATGAGTTAAATTTAACTGATTAATGATAGTAATTAAATAATATTCTAATTTTATTAATATATCTATATTATGATATATTAGTAGTGATATATATATAATTATCCAAAAAAATATATCATAATAATAGTATATATGATATATATGTATTATTAAATATATAGAAATTATTATTAAGATATTGAGTAGTTTTGATACTTCAGTAGCATAAGTAGTTAAGGCGTATTGAAAGTTATGACTTTGTTACTTGCAATGTTATTGTAGTATGATAGGTGGTATATATATTATATTATTATTATAGTTTATTAATATATTTATAATATATATAATTATATAATTATTATTTAATTATATTATATTATAGTAATTAATTATAGGTATACTAAGTTCTATTATGAATATGATATGTATATATATATTTTGGTTATTATAGATATTAGTATATATATATTATAGATATTAATTGTTGTATTGTATAGTATAGTGATGAGGTATGAATTATAGTAGTGAGTATTGTTAGTGTAATGGTTAGTACGATTATATGAAGGTGTAATATAATATAAGGTATTAATATATGTCATTAATATATATTAATACATTAGGTATATTTATTTATAACTTTATGGGTATTTAACCATCACAAATATCGATTTTAGATTTTGCCTAGTAATGTTAGTGTATTAGATCATAATTATTTTTAATAATTTAATAGTTAGTTATATGTTGTTACTTCTATTCAGATATTGATTTATTATAGTAAAATGAATTGGATTATTAGAATAATCAGACTCAGGGGAGAGGAAGAGATGGAGGATTAACGTTAAGTTTTTGAAAGTTTAGTAATTGAGAAGATATTGAAAATAAGGGAAATTTAAAGACTAAATTTAATAAAAATTGAAACAAATATTAAGTCTAAAGAGTTTATATATTAGTTATAATTAAAAATTGAAAAATTTCTTTATACGTTGATTGGATTTCAGAAGCCCAATATACTATGATAGATTCTTAATTAGAGAGTAGAAGGCTTGTAAGTTTAATCTTTCATTTTCCAATAAATATTAATGAGGCATGTGAGAACCTCCACAAAGAGCGAATCTGCTTTTTGTTATATTCTATTCTTCCGAGACACGCCGTATAGTCTGAGATTAAGTGATCATATTGGTCTTAAAACTTTGCAAGTGGAACCCGACCTTACCTAGTCACGGGGCCGCATTATAGCTCGCTGACATCTTTATGTTGTCACACACTCTAATTTTCTAGAGCTATAGTCATGTACTTTCTGTAGTTGAGCAAACGGAGATCCATAGCCGACCTCATAAGTAGCGAGTGAAGTTAGACTTCATATTATCACTTAAACTACTCTTGACCTGATTACCATACGATATTATTCCGGTCAGTAGGTAGTAGATTCAAAATATTAATTTATTTCGCCTGATTAACTGGTACGCTTTAATAACTATTCTCCATATCTATAGCTATAATCTCTTTACACTGGTATAGTTATTTTATATGATGTATCTTTATTATCTTAGTAACTGAGGGAGATCTAGTACATCAGTTATATTTAGCACAATCATAGATGTGTACCCATTTATGTAATTTAGTAAAGTTTATCGGTGAAATCCGAAAATGGGTGTACATTGAGCTTACTAGTAATGTACGTTAATTGTATGCCCTACCTAGACAGTCATATTAATAATATAAGGTATATTTGCTAAATCATATCACTTTAGAGGCTATAAAATGGGTTTAATTATATGAGCCATAAATATCATTTTGTTTTCACATATTAAGTTTTATAATAGAGTATATGGGAGTGAGGGAGAGAGAGGGATGAGAGATTATGGGAGAGAGGGCTTGCGTATGTAGAAGACTATAATATACTACTTTTTTAACTTTTTTGTTATCGTCTTTATTTTATATTAGCTCTACGTATTTATGGAGTATATACAGACTGATCGAGTTTGAGTTCTGTTATATACTGATGTTAAATGGCAATGCGCCATAACAACGAAGTTACTTGGTTTAAAATATGACTCACTTGATGTTAATTGATATAATATGTTAACACGTTGTTATTATTTTGTGTTAAGTGATTGTGTTAGGTCTAATCGCTTTTTGCATTAGTTTCTTGGTCTAAAGTTGCAGTCTAAATAATTGGAGGCATTTTGGTTTTGATTTCTATATCATCATTGATCTAACATTGTTGGGTGGCTACGCTGAAGGTTCACATGGTCTTATGACTTTCTTGAGATGTGACTTACTACATTTCATTGGTGCAGGGTCAAACAGAAGTAATTCCATTGTGGCTATTAGACACGTAATATCATCCTCTGGTATGGCAGTGTAGAAACTTGTCCCATGAAGTAGTTTTATCCGTGTATTATACGATTAATCAACCGAATTTGGTTGGTAAGAAATTGAGGTTAAGAAAGTTTGAGATGATCTGTGACTTGGGTTAGTATTAGTGTAACATTAAGATTGAAGTGGTTTGGGAGAGTTTTATTATTCTGAATAAAAGTTATTGATTTTAGGTTTACGTGTTTGCATACCCATGGTGTGTAGTTTTTTGCCTTTTAGGTGTTAAGTGTGGACTATTCTTGTGGTTAATGTTAACAGTTAGTTCGTGTTTAAGATGTTGATGAGGGGTTGTGTGTCTTTGTCACATTCGATTTTCTTAGTTCAATGGTGTAAACAGTATGTTTAGGCTCTTTTATTGATGTGGAAGACTTTTGGTTAACGTTAGCATACTTTCGCTGCTTCGTATGTATAATTAACCAATGTGTGAGAAATTTTAGTTAAAATCTTTGGAGTGTTTTAGGTGTAAGATGAAATAGTAATATTTAGTGAATGGGATGCAAAGTGTGAAAGGTAGCGAGGTGGTTGGCATGCCAAGTTTTATTTCACCTTTCTGGTGTTGTGTAAGCAGCGAATCCTTTTTATACATTAAGAATTGCAGGGATCATATCATTGAAGATGTGTTGAGGTTTGTTGTTGTTGCTTACATATTTTCTCCTTAGTTGTGCAGTTGATGGCTACTGTTAGCTACTTTATTAATGTTGAAACTTTGGTTACGTTAGGTCATCATCATTGGGTCTGTGTAGTTATTTGCTGACATATTGGTAAATATTTTTGTTAAAATATTACAGTCCTTAAATGTAAAATAATAGCGATATGTTGAAAAAAGTGTAAGTAGGTTACGTCCTTTTGTATGCTATGATTTAAAGTTACTTTACTGGTCGTTATGAGCGTGTGGCAACTTTGAATAGTAACAGTTTTATTACATGGTTTTAAGGCGTGGTCAGTTTGTGTGCTTGTGTGTTGTCGTAATATTTCATAGTTTAAGAGAGCATGAAGTCAGTTTTTTTATTAATTGTGAAAACTTTGTTACGGTATATATATTCCACTGAATCGTTTTGTATAAAGAATTGTTTTTTATGTTTGATTTAATCCAAAATGATACCTCGAAATGTTGACTTGACAACATCAATGCAGGACAATAGATTCAATAGGATCAAGGATTGGGACAGGAAGGGGGGGGGGGGATATAGCTGTGCTGGAATGGTGGTGTTGAATTTACTGATCGCTTAGGTAATGGTAAAAACGTTTGACAGATTTTTAAGTAAAAAATTTGAGCCTTAAATGCAAGTAAATGTCATAAGATACAAGGATGGTATAGAGGGAGGCTTTGAGATAAGTGTTTGGATTAGTGATTTACTGGCTTTAGGGTATGTAAAACGTTACAATTTCAATAAAAAATAGAGCTTTCTTTATATTCATTTGAGATCAGGTAGATCACAGATATGGGTCAGTTGGAGAGGGGGTTAGGATAGTGGCTTTGGGTGATCTTAAGTTGATTTACTGCTTGTAGGGATGGTAAAAACGTTACAATTTGTTAGTAAAAAAAATGACTTAATCAATTAGACAATAGATCACAGATGGTCAGGAGGGAAGGTTGGATAGTGGTTTGAATTTACCTGAATTTACTGATTTTAGGGTCATGTAAAAAAGTAAATTTTGTAAGTTATAAGAAAAGGGATAAGAAATTTGTTTTATTTATTGTATTATTCCTTTTTTTCTTGATGGTTCTGAGACATTATTTTCGAAATCTCAGACCACCAAATAACATATATAAAAACACCAACAATTGGTATGTTAATACGAAATATATTTATTAATTGATCACCGAGCCGGCTCCAGCACCGGTGCGGGCCAACTCGTCAGAATCCAATACGCCTAAATTTTTTAGGTACACTTCATTTACCATATCACCTAAAGAGTGATGTCTTAGCTGCAATTCAAATTTTGTGTATGGGTGGGGTCCCCCTTACGGGGGCGCAGGGGTACGTAATCTCGTCTACGATGAGGTTAACATCACCATATAACCTCCTCTAAAAATTTAACTAGATACGATAACTGCTAACCCCATGTAGATATTATTTGAACTCAGATCCGGATGCGAAGAAAACCTACGGCGGAATACAGAACGATTCCTTACAGGAATCGTGTTTCGACTCAGATTCGATTTCCCGAATCTTCGACGGAATAATATAACTTTGAGCTAAATGTAAATAACTATATAATAAATAACATTGGGTGTATGTGTATGCGCACGCGCGGGCGCGCACCGCGCTGACGTAATCTCGTCCGCGACGAGATTACGTCATCACGCTCGAGCCTACCTCACTCGTTAGGCTTAACTTCATCTCGCGGTTTGAAAGCCAAAAGGGCAATAAACGCGGGCCCGTAGCGGCTTACCTCTCCTTCGGGTGACTCCCCTCTATATACAATCATAGAGACCTTGAAATTTACACGGTTTTTGAGCTATGCCCATACAGTAGCTTATATTCCAGTTTCAGACCGATACCTCTTATACTTTTTGAGCAAAAGGGCCTGGTGAGATACGCGGAGCGGGCATCCAACTACATAGGTATATAATATAATCAATATATACATATATTATATATTATATTTATATATATATATGATATATATATATAATATATAATATATATAATAATAACTATAATATATTATATATATAATTATATAGCTATATATATATATACATCTATATATTTATATGATATATATCTATAGTATATATATATATATACTTGAAGTATATATACTATATATTATACGTATATGATATACTATATATAGTATATACTATATACTATATATAAGTATATTTAATGTTAAATATATATATATATAATAATAATATGTATGATAGAATATAATATATATTATATATATATATATATATATATATATATATATATATATATATTATATATATATATATATATAAAAGATATATATATATATAATATATTATATTGAAAAATATATCTAATATATAAATTTCTAAATAGATAGATTTTCTAAATAAATAGTAATATAAATAATATATATATATAAATATAGTATATATATATATAGTATATATATATATATATATAATATAATATATATATATATATTATATATATTCATATATATATTATTATATATATATATATATATATATATATATATAATATATATAGTATATATATATAAGATTATATATCAATATATATAATATATATCTATATATATAGTATATATGCAAATCGAATAAAATAAATTTAAATTCTCTTCACAATTTCTTTCATGTCTTTTTTTTTATTGACTTTTTAGGAACCACAACAGTTTTTTCTTGTAATTAAAAAAAAAAGGATCATATTTCAAACAAAAGCTTGAGAGAGTAAAGAGTAAGCTTAGGATGGTACATAGAAATAGTTAATGTTTTATTAAAATAGTAATCTATAGTATTTATATTATTTGCATCAAAATATCATTTCAAAACTGCTGTTTTTATTTTTGGAAATTTTAAAAAATATAGCTGCATATCCGAAATGTAGTTCAATACGTCTTTGGAGACAATTGTGTATTTTTAGTGTTCTGGAAGTACTCGTGATTTAAATGGGACGGCAAATTTGATTTCAGCTGATTGGTTTGTACGTCATACTTCTTGTTGCTGGAATGTCTGTTTATGTGTTCGTCATGCGAGAATTTTTTTTTTGAGGTTTGTCGAGGAATTAGTTTATCCAAATCGTAAAGAAGTCTGTCTTTATTCACTTATATATTAGTATATTATAGTATACTTTATATTATTATGATATTATTATATTATATATTAGTATATTATATATATATATATAAAGATATAGTAAAAAATAAATAATAGGTATAATATATAATAAGTATAAATATATATTATACATATATATTAGGTATTAATATAATACAATGTATTATATATATATGTATATATATGTATGATATAGTATAATATTATATGATAGGTAGTATATATATGATAGCTATATATTATATAATATTATATAGTATATATAATAGTATATATGAATATATATATATATAGCTATATAAATATATATGATAGATACTATCTATATATATATGAATAATATATATAACTATTATATATGTGCATCATATATATAATATATATATAATATTTATATTGATAATAGTATTAGTTATATATATATATATATAGTATATATATATATAATATAATAATATATATATATTATATACTATTTATACATATATATATATATAATATATATATATATATATATTAGATCTACACCTCTTATTCGACACCATAATTTCTGTACTACAATTAACAGCGGTAACAACAACAACAGACTAAACTCTCTCAGATAAAACTCTCATAATTATTAATATAATTGCCTCAACAATTTGCGAAAAATTAAATTAAAATTTTAGTAAACCATCTTTACCTTTTTCGCAGAATTCTCCCTGTGAATCCGTTGGCACACTTGCATTCTCCATCAACGCACCTGCCGTGACCCCCACAATCTGGCACTTCGCATTCGTGTATCTTAATTCACATTCTTTTCCCTTTCCAACCTGGATGACACTGGCATTGTCCTTCTACATATTCCCCTTTTCCGCTGCACAGTATTGGACATAGAACTGAGATATATAATATTATATATATATATATATTAATATCATATATATATATATATATATATATATTATATATATTATATATAATACATATATATATATTAATATAATATATAGTATATAATATTATATCTTAATATATATATATATATATATATATTTCTATATATATATATTATATATATATATATATATATATTATATATAATATAAGTATATATATATATATATATATATTATATATATTATATATATATGATATTATATATCTAATATTATATTTAATATATATAACTAATATATAGTATATTATTAGTAGTACTTGTGTCCTCGTATAACTATATATAATAATATATATATATATAAGATATATAGTATATATATATAATTATATATAATATTTTTATATACTTATAATAATATATATAGATATATAAGATATATATATATATATAGGGTATATAAGATAGGATATATTGTATGATATATAGTCACTAGGGTATATAAACTATCTAAGTATACTACTATCATATATTATATCATACTATATCTAATATATTATATATATATATATAGAGTATATATATATAAAATATATCATAATTATATATATATATAATATATATATATATAATATAATTTATATAATTATATATATATATATAGTATATTATATATGGTATATTAATAATATAATATATATTAAATAGTATAATATATAATAAATTATATATTATATTATGATATATATATATTCTTTAATTATATATATATATTATATATGATATATATACTAATATAGTATATATATATATAGTATATATATATATATAATTTATATATATATATTTAATAATATATATAGAATATATATATATATATTAAATATATCTAATATATATATAGTATATATATATATAATATATATATATATATATAATTATAAATATATATATATATCATATATATATATATATATTTATCATTATAATATAGTTATATATCTATATATATATATATATATATATATATATATATATATATATGAGTATATATATATATTAAGTATATATAGTATATATTAATAGTATATATAAATACATATATATCATAGTTATATATTATAATTTTATTGATATTATATTATATTGATATAGTAATATGATATATATATTATATAGTATATATTAATCTATACAGAATACAATATATAGTATATTATATAAGTAATATAGTATATATTATGTGCGGATATATTTATATACTATATATTATATATTATATATATAAGTATATATATATATATATATATATATATATATATATATATATAGTTATTTATTTCTGTTTCACAATTGGTACTTCGGATAATGACTAGCACCGGACCTCAAGAAAAGAAAGCGAATAAAATCAAATCTTCATTAAGGACGGAAGAAGACCCATAACAGAATAACAGAGAGAATAAAAGTCAAAAGAAAGTCATATGGCAAATGATTTATGTCCTTGTATTTTAAATCAAATAGGACGGACATGAGAAGGAAAGTCTGCGATTAACAAATGATATCAGGGGGTGGGGTTTTTTTTGACGTAATAGGAGAATACTTAATCTGTGCAAATACCGGTACGGAGCTAGGTAAGTTGAAGAGGAAGCCTGTCTAATTTTAATTCTAAAGAATATAACCATTTATAGTGATAAACATGAAGTCATTATTAGTATAGTGGGGTGGCATAGCCAAATAATCGTGCATTTTTTGACTACAAACACCAAAGTTAGAACAAAAGTTCTTTTAAGTATATATTATATTATATATATATGATATATATATATATATACTATATATAATATATATATATATAATATAATAGAAATAATATATATTTAGTAATTATATATATATATAATATATAATAATAAGTAATATATATAATATAATATATATCATTATAAAATATATATAATATATATATATAATATATATATAATATATAATATATATAATAATATATATGATAATTGTCTATATACGTATATATATATATATTATATAATATATATATAGTATATATATATATAATAATAATATATATATATAAAAATATATATATTATTATATATATATATATATATTTATATATAGAACACATTCTGATATAGTGTCATTGCACTAACTGGAGGGGTCATCTAAATATTACTTTAAAAATATGGTTATTTTTCAATAATTGTTAAATAAATTAAATTCTTACAAATTGGTAAATAAGTAAATATTAGGTTCGGATTAAATATGAAATTACAACGATTTTTTTTATTGCAGGGTTTGCTGTTGAACAAAAATTTGAACTCTACCATTACATTTAATTAATATTACATCAGATCACTAACCAAGGCGAAGAAGATGCAATATGCTAATACTGCAGAAGCAAAGGTATCAACTCTATCATCTAGTAAACAAAGAGCCACTAACTGGGATTGTGTGTCATTTGCCAAACAGATATTAACGAAAAGCTGACCTGCCCATAAAAGTCAAAATTGAAAGATTCTGAAACTGGTTATAGAACACTCGCAGAAGATCTTGAGGCGTTTGACAAAGCAAAGGGACTACCTAGGACATTGAAGATTTGCAGACTTGATGAAGGTAGCGGCGTAGAAAATACAATGTGTGTGAATAATGCAGGTTGGCATGGTAGGTGTCGAGACAATTACAATAAGACTAAACTAAACAGGATACTCAGTCGGGAACATATACAAGCGGAGATTGAGAAAGCTGGAACAAGTAAACGTTTGAGAACCTCTGCGCGCGTTTAAACCGTTGGTAAAGAAAAAAACGACCGGTACGTGTGTTTCTTTTGTATCAGAGGGCAAATAGGAAAGACTGAACTCAAGCGAACCTATTAGGTTGGAAAAAACTTGCGTTCGAAGTGCAGAGCTATATAGATATAGAGAGATATAGATAGATAGATAGAGTGAAGGATATGATTGCCATAGAAGCGATGTACCATTTAAAATGCCTATTAAATGCCTAAATGACGATTACGTATCGTCCGATCGGCTACACGTATCATCTGTAATTCTTGATGGAGCATCTGCTGTTCGGATGCTAAAGCCAGATACTTTAATTTTTTTCAGAATACAGTAAACTAGTGTTTATTCCATACGTTACAGGACAGTTCGGTAAAGTCCAAAGGATCGATGTAGTGTGGGACGACTACCGTGGTGACTGAAGGCATCAACAAGGGAGTCTCGTGGAAAAGGAGTAAGAAAACGTGTGCTCTCAAACTCACCCTTACCAAAGAACTGGCAATCATTTCTGCTTGACAATACCAATAAGATTGAACTTTTTCTTATCTCACGCACGAGGCAGCAAATATCAGCCTTGAAGGTAAAGATGTAGTTGTAACCGATGGTCAGCACGTCAAGAGCTCTCCTCTTCGCGAAGATCTTTTCAGTCTTCATCCTTGCTCACACGAGGAAGCGGACAATCCATACTGCAGATTGTGTCAATAAAGGTCACAGAAGCATCATGATTAGAACAACTGATTCTGACGTGCTGATTCTTGTAGTATCGTTCGCATGTTCCCGGGAAATGTGTCAAATATGGATCGCGTTTGGAGTTGGGAAGAACTTTTCATTCATATCTGCGAACGAAATAGCGAAATGTCTGGGACCTGAGAAGTCAGTTGTTTTACCAGTTTTCCACGTTTCCAGAAGATGCGACACCGTTTCGTCATTTTCTGGTCGGGGAAAAAGGACCGCGTGGGAGGTCTGGAACTCATTCCCGGCAGCAACAGCAGTGTTTCCCGAGTTAGGAGCGAATCCTACAGCAGTGTCAACAGAAGCAATGGCAATCTTCGAGAGATACGTGGTACTTCTCTATGATCAAACAAGTACAGCGGAAAGTGTTAATGCAGCCAGGAAGTACTTATTCGCACGGAAGAATCGTGCTATTGAAGGCATACCTCCAGCCCAAGGCGCTTTACTGTATCACGCCAAAAGAGCTGCATACCAAGGGGGGCATGTTTGGGGATCAATCACCGTTCTCAATCCAGTCCTTCCAGATGCTACAGAGTGGGGTGCGGTTGGGTTAAGAATGATACAGTGTACCAACCACTCTGGACAAGTCTACCTGCTGCAGGTGATGCATGCAAGGAACTTCTTCGCTGCACATGTAGAGTAGCTTGTGTAAAGTGCAAATGTGTAAAAGCAAACATTCCATGTACTGCACTATGCCAGTGTGATGGCGATTGCTATCAGATAAAAGAATGAAGCTGTTACTAATATATATATGTAATTATATATTTGTTATATATATATATATATATATATATATTATATATAATAGTATATTATTGTAAAGTTTTGAATTATTGTATAATATAGTATTAATTTAATATAATATAATATATTATAATATAATATATATAATTATATATATAAATATATTGTTTATGTGTTTATTATGTTGCAAATAAATAAGTTAAATTTGTGAGTCAACTTATGCGGAGCCCCAATTAGGGCTGCAATATTACCAATATTATTAATTACTGATGTGGTTTAAGAATGGTAGTGATAATTTGATAATATTAATAATAAACCTCCCTGAATAGGGCTCTGCCAGTGATTGGTTGGGTGGATTTATAATAATATATATATATATATATATATATTAATATATATATTATATATATTATATAAATATATATAAATATTAATATATTAGTATAATATATATATATATATTGTATTTATTATTATATTATATATATATATATAATATATATATTATATATATATATAATTCCTATATATATTTATAGTTATAATATATATAATTATATTATATATATATATATTATATATATATATTATATTTATATATATATTATATACATATATATATATATATATTATATATAATATATATAATATATATAATATATATATATATATATAGTATATATATAATATATTTATATATATATATATTAATATAGTTATAATATATGTATTATATATTTGATATATATATAATATTATATACTTATATATATATATATATAAGTTATATATATGTATATTATATATATATATATATTATATTATAAATATATATATATATATATGGTACACGAATATACTGTACATACATACATAAAAAACATAATCGGACCTAACCTAACCTAACCTAACCTAAGCCTTTTTCTTTTCGTCCACTTCTTAGATAAATTTTAAATTTTCTAAAATTTAATTAAAAAAAAAACGTTCTTTTTCGTCATTTTCGTCGCGAAACACCTCAGTTTTGAGATTGAAGTTGATGTCACAACTTAAAAACTTTATTTAAATTTTAGTGTGCTCCTTTATATTACTAAAATTTAAAGTTTAAACCAACCCATTTTTGTAGTTGACATTTTTATCTCGACGATTATATACCTTTTTATATCGTATTTTGACTTTTTAAATTTTTAAATAATTTTTTAAATAGGAAATTCAATTATTTCAACGCATTCGGGCAAACCAAAATTTTAAAGTTTTTATTTTTTATTTTACTTATTGAGCGTTTTACGAAAATATTTAACCTATTGAAAGAAAATTAGTAGTAGTGTTGTAAATTTGTTTGTTAGAGGAATGGAAACTAGGTATACCTGCTACGATCGCGGTAGCGCTAGTGAGTTTTCCTAAGTATCTATAATGTACTTACTATGTTAAAACATAAAAGGAACGGTGAAGCACAAAAAAAGGAAATTGTTTTATTATGCAAATAAATATAAACTTCTATTTTTAAGCAGGTATAATAAACAATGCTTCATAGGTTGTCATGAAAATTTGTGTCCATTTATTATCACCCTATTTCGTTCTTATTATTTATATATTTTTATTATTTTTTTATTTATTTAAAAAAATTTTTTTTTTTAATTAAATTTATTTATTTTAATTAATTTTATTAATTTTATTATTATTTTTTTATTATTTATTTATTATATTATTGATATTTATTATAATTTAACATCTTTATATTATATATATATATTATATAGATATATATTATAATTATATATAGTATATATATATATATATATAATAGTTATATATATATTATATTATTTATATATATATTTACAGAGATAAACACATCTCGATGGGCCAGAGCCCTAATTCAAGGAGGAGGTGTACTCATTAAACGTCGAGAGGACGAAGCCAGCCCAGAGAGATCATCAATTCTCCACCCGACCAGTTTGCGAACTGAGACCCTCGTTTTGTTGGCGAGTGCTTCTAACATGAAGCTATCGGCGCTTTTTTATATAAAGGAAAATATAGTGTTTTAAAAAATATATATATTATTATATATATATATATATATGATACTAGTATTATATATATATATATAATATATATATATATATATATTATATATATATATATATAATATTATATATTATATATATAATATATTATATATATATATACATACATAAATACATAGTACATAACCTAAATACATATAAACATCAAATTTAATAAAATTATAAAATCTACTATTATTAATACTATCACTACCATTATATGTTTATCAAATTATCACTCTACATGCACTATGTTTTAATATTATATTGATATGCCTACACAATATTATCACAGTAATTATATTATTTACACTAGTTCACTATTATTAAAATTTTCAATTACTAATATTAGGGGACTGTATTATTATTATCATTAACACCACACACTGTTATTACTATTATTATGTTTGTATAAATATATTTCACTATATATTGAAATTATTTACCACTATTCACCATAGTGGTTAAAAATCTATTTAACATTTATTATTATTTAATCATTATCACCAAAATCACTGTTATTACTAGTTGTTAAACGATATTACCACCATTCGCGGAAAGATGAATGTGATAGAAGGGGTTTCCAGCTTTGCTACCAGTGGAAGAGAATTTGGAAATTTACTTCATATGACTCGCCGATAGACTTGGGGAACCGCAGCTCCACCGTTCTGCAATTTTGTATTTTTAATTTCTTCTTTAATTTTATATTTTGTATTTAATTTTTATCCAAGGCAAAAGAAATGATTTCAAAATTTTGTTGCTCCCTCGAACCCAGAATGCAAATGAAATAAATTTTAAATGTTTTAAAATTTTACATTTTTAAATCCAAAAATTACGTAATTTCTATTTCCTTGAAATTTTAGACCAACATGAATGAATCAGAAGTTTCTTTTTCGTCTTTCTCTCTCTTAAAATATTCCATAAATCTTATTTCAGTAGAATTCCAGATTTGATCTCATCTCTTCAATAAATCGCTTCTGACTATCCTTCTTCTTTCAATCTCTCTCTCTCTTCTGGTCCCTCTGTATTTCGCCTCCCTTCTGGTTTCCACTGAGTCCACTCGACGATGGTCGAATCATATATATAAATATAATATATATATATACTATATAATATTATAATATATTATATATATATATAATATATATATATATTAATTATATATATATATTATATATATATACTATATATATATAATTATATTATATATAATATATATATATATTATATATATATATATATAGGTAGCAAGTCTAAATGAAGAGGCGTAAATTTAAAATACAGATAAACCTGAAATAATGAAAATGTATGAGATAGAGGTTCGTTGGTAACAAACTACCTAACCTAACCTAACCTAACCTAACTAACTTAACTAACACTAACATACTCACTCACTAACTAACGACCTAACAACTAACTCTTACTAATATAAAACCTAATATAACCTAACCTAACTAACCTAACTAACCTAACAAGCTTACTTAAGTTACCTAACCTACCTAAAACTAACTTATCCTAACTACCTTAACTTAAATAAAAATTTTTTTTTAAAAAATTAACTTTAAATTCAATAACAAAATTTTAAAAAATTTAAAACTAATTTTATTTGAAGACGTCCTATTTAATAATAATACTATATATGATATATATATATTATATAAATATATGTATTACTTATTATAAATATATATATTAATAATTTATATTGTTTATTTTATACTACATATATTAATATTATTTATAATTATTTATAAAAAATAATGAACAAATGTGTTAATATATACTATATATTATATATAATATATTATAATAATATATATATATATAATAGTCATAGATATAATATAATATTATTATATATATATTTATACTATATTATATACTAATAATATATTTCATGTTGAAAATTTTGAATTTCTTAGCATTGCATAAATAGATTCCACACCATTCATTAACGTAGCTTAAACTAGACTACTTGAACCTAATACATTAACACAAATATATTCAAAACCATAAAAAAACAGATTAAAATATTTTAAATATTTGGAATAGTGCAAAAACACCGTTAAATTATAACCACCAATCAACTTCTGACGACAACTATTATGTATTGAAAAAAAAAATGTGGAAAAATAATAGATGAATGTGAAGCGTATTATCTTTTCTTATTCTTTTCTTTTTATTTCAACTTTTCTTTTCTTTGTTTTTATTTTATAATCGTAATAAATACCAGAGCACCAAATATTAAGGAACATAAATTTTCAGTAGTGAAGAGGAAACAGCACCATTAATAATAAAAAATAATTAATAAATTTTTAATAAAATATAATAATAATATTAATAATAATAAAATCAGAATAATAATAATATAATATAATAATATAATATAATAAATAATAATAATAATAATAATAATAATAATATTAGTAGTAGTAGTAGTAGTAGTAGTGAAAAAAACAAAAAGCTAGTAGTAGTAGTGTAAGTATAGTAGTAGTGTTAGTAGTAGTAGTAGTATGTAGGTAGTAAGTGTAGTAGTGGTAGAGTAAAAAATCAATTATTAACTTTTGTTTTTATTTGTCAACGCACGCAACCGCAACCAACCGTGTTGTAGAAAAATTAGGATCGCAAAGCACACTTTATAGTATGCCATTTTTATTAAGGCACCCTATATTTTATATTATATATTTATTATATTATAATATATATATTTATATATATATATATATTCTATTATATATATATATATATATAATATATTATATATACTATATATTATATATTATATATTGTATAATATAAATTCTGATAAATTTCGTTACTCCGATTAATCTACCTTTTGAATATTTGTAGGACATCAACTTCATCTCTTTTTGTCATTATTTAAATCGATTTGGATCTGAAACTTTATACTGCATTATTTAACATATAATTGAGATACGGTACAAAATTTTGATTTGCTACATTTAAAGTTTAAAAAGCCGACGGATTTCTTTTCTGATATTCTGGACAATCTTAATCCAGGGGTTGGGAGTCGTAAAAAATTAAATTTTTCGACTCGATCGACTCCGATCTTAATTCAATTTTGGATTTTCGACTCGACTGCCGACTTTCGACTTCATTTGAACGAAAATTTCGACTCCGACTCCGACTCCGACTCCAATTAAACAAAAATTTTCGACTCGACTTCCGCTCGATCGACTCCAAGCAGTCAAATTCAAAAGTTTCGACTCTGACTAGCTTAGTGAGCTTACAAAGTTATAATAAAACATTTTTTGGTTTCAACTATTTTTTTTCGCTTGCTTTGAGAATAAAAAATTTACCACTTCCAAGAATCTAATCTCAAATGCTATACGGTAAAATACCGTTAAAAGCTAGAGGTGTGCAGATATCCAATCGCATAATTTTTATCTACGCATCCATTTGCATTTTTTTGGCGGATAAGGGATAGTATTCATTTTGAATTATGAGACTAAAATGTTCCTCAACTTTCGTAATGCAAGATGTTCAGACTCGTTTTGAATAGTATTGTAGCATCATGGGAGAATAAATAGGGCTTGTTCCCTTGATGCTTCGAACCAAACACAAGGTGAAAAGGGCGTGACAGTGATGATAATACGTTTTAGGTAATTGTATTTATTACTCTTCTTAAACGTTTGAAGAGGTAACTAAGTATATATCTCAGAAAAATCTTGTTTGCCAGACGGTTATTCCTCAAGAATGAACGATAAAGCTTGTGCTAAATGCTCTATTAAAAGTAAGGGACTATCAAAGGTGACATAAACAATTATACAAGAGATAGATAATAGATTCAAAAAAATCTGCAAAACGATTACGGATCTTCATAGTAATGTTTCTGGATCTAGATCAAAAACCAAATTTCTTTGACCACGTGTTTTCACAAGGGGTTAAAATTGATATTAGATTGCTATGTGATGAAATGCTTTGCTAAGCAGAATTCACCAGCAATAAAAGGAAAGATATGTATAGAAAACATTAAACACATCTACTATCTGTTTAGCGAAACCATTGCAGAATCCATGAACGTTCTTTTAGGTTCTAGCAGCGATGAAGAGTCTTGTTCAAGAGGTGTGATAGGACACTGTCATGAGAAGATTACCAAAAGAGAAAACTCTTGGGATCGGATAAAGATCCATTGGTTTGATTGCGTGAAATTGTATAAGTTTATTCACATTTGCAGAGACTCGGCCAGGATACTAGGCATGCCTTAAATAAGTGTAAGCTGGCGAGCATCTTTCAGCGATGCAAATCTCATTTACGAAGAAAAAAGAAGCAAAACTCTCCCTTAAGGGTCAGAAGTTTAGTTTTTAACATTTAAAATTTGAGTTATTATTTATCAAGTATTATTCTACCATATTAACTTTTTTTTCAAAATGGGTTGAGGCTGGGGAAAGAGAATGGTGGGGTGCAAAAGAGTTGGGTATTCAAATTTGCAATTTGGGTAAACAGGTATCTTATATATATATATTTATATAATATATATATATAATAGTAATATATAATATTATATATATTATATTATATATAAATATATATATATATATATATATATATAGTATATATTATATAAACAACGCCCAGGAAGGCTTTCTTCCATGTCAGTTGGTCACATTTTCTTTTATGGCCCGAAAACTCTTAAACCTAGCCTAAGAGCATTTTAGAAAACCATTTCATTTCACAATGTTATCCGTGTCTCTGGTATACTCTCAGGAGGGATTTATCGCCTTTCAGTAGAATAGCATATTATTTCTTTAGGCTTCATAACTCGTTCCCAGAGGTCTCCAGAGAATCTTGCTTCTAGACGCATAAGATTCTTAACATTGGTCTCAAGGAGTAATTACAAGCAAAAGAAAGGACCAGGGTTGCTAGCTACTAGTCGCCTATAACATGCGAAGAAAATCTGCACTTATCTGACAGATACGAAACTTACCAACTCTTTATATATACTATATATTAATATATATTTATATATATATATATATAATTAAATATATAATAATATATTATTATATATATATTAATATAATTATATATATATATATAATATCTATATTTCATAATATATTATATATATATAGTATATATATATGAAGTACTGTGCT
>JABUQX010019796.1:5000-7500 GCA_015478945.1 Trachelipus rathkii
CCCTATTCTACGAGGGGGTGTTGCATGCCACAGAAGTCAACAGCTAACGTAAATTACGCAGATGAGCACAGACGCAGGTTTTGAAGTGGGGGAGATTAAATTCACCAGGAAACACAGAAGATGGAAGAGAATTCCATAGAACAGAGGTTGATGTGAATGTGAAGGATGTGAAGGTTGATGTGAATGATGTTAGATCAGTGAATGTGATGGGGATGGAAATATCAGATCATTATGTTGCTTTATGTAAGATTGAATAAGTGGGGACATGAATAGAGA
This sequence comes from Trachelipus rathkii, assembly GCA_015478945.1. Lineage (NCBI taxonomy): Eukaryota > Metazoa > Arthropoda > Malacostraca > Isopoda > Trachelipodidae > Trachelipus > Trachelipus rathkii. The sequence goes on from JABUQX010019796.1 coordinate 5,277, forward strand.
GGAAAGATATAAAGAAAGGAAGTTGAGATAATTAAGAGTAAGAAGTTAAGAGTTATCAAGGTTATAAGGAAAAGTATATGAGAGTTCTTGCAAATAAATCAGCTGAATGTGAACAAAATGAAACTGAACAAATCTGGACTCAAATGAATAAAGCCTTTGTTAGTAACGCAAGAGAAGTACGTGGATGTGCTAAAGTAGGAAGTAAAAATGTCAGAACTTAGTGGTGGAATAAAGAAGTGATGCATGCTGCAAAAAGTAAAAATGAGGGTATGATTGTGGGCCTGGCCCAGGGGGTAAACCCTACATTCGCGAGATACCACAGTGAAGAGTCACCGCGGTTTTGTGAAGCACTAGTGCGGATTATTTTTTTCCCGCGATGGGCTTTTACTTAAAAGTATGAAGAGATGGTAGAGCGGTTTCTTTCCTTTCGACTTATGTCATGTTCTGTGTCCGTACTTGTTTCGCACCTCACCACCAATCTGGGGAAAGGGGGAAGATAAAGGAGAAAGAGAATATATTATTTTTTCAATCATATATTTATTTGCTTTTAAATTTTAAAATTGAAGGCAATAAATTGACCCAAACTGGAAACATTTATTAATCAAGAATATTTCTTTCATTATCCCCGTTGTATAATTATTATCATTATCATTATCATTATCATTATCATTATCATTATCATTATCATTATTATTATTATTATTATTATTATTATTATTATTATTATTATTATTATTATTATTATTATTATTATTATTATTATTATTATTATTATTATTATTATTATTATTATTATTATTATTAATGATTTACTGATAAATATTCTTTTCAACTAATATCCACACATTAGAAGATAATTTCCGCAAGATTTCATCGTTACGTTGATCAGGGTCATGAGAATCCGGATGGAGCCATTTATCAGGGCATGAGGGAAGGAGGTGTATGAATGTAACACAAGTTACTAAAAAATATATTTTCTTTCGTTATTACCTTCATTTCTTTGTTTAAATCCAAGTTTCCTCAGTTCACTTTTCCATTTCACTTCCTCACTTTCAATTCTTTCCTTGTTAACAGTTGGAAAGGTAACTTAATACCCATAAAATAGCATTATTATAACGGCAATCAAGTGATCATTTATGTAGTACAGTACACCATAAAATAGTTAATTCTATTTGATGTGCAATGCACTGTGGAAGTAAATTTTTTGTTTTTTTTTTTGTACGCGAATGTAAATACTTATTCTTTTTCAACATTTCTTAGTGTTAGCACCCTGAAAATCTTGCATCTTATTTTATGGCATCCCTAACCATTTTTTCCTAGAAGCCCTTTGCCAAAACATCTTATTTCAATAAAATAAAGACGATTCGAATTATGATAAGCAAATCGCACTTTTCCTACGTCTGATCAGCGCTCGAAGAATAAAGTTAAAAGTGATCAAAGAAGCTATCCATAAGTACTATTGTAGAGAGCAAATAATATATAATACTGTAATATACGACATATTTAGATCACTATGAAATAAATAAGTGAAACTAACTTCAATATGATTTTTTTTTTAATGAGTTACTTGGATTATTATGTGATTTATAGACCATCTTAAAATTAGGTGCGATATTGGCAAAACAGTTTCCTTTCTTATTCAAACGTTTATAACCTTTTCCCTTTATTAAGTTCATATGTTAAGTGGGTCAAGAATAAAATGAATTTCCCTTTGTTGGTTATGAACCCGAGCCCCCGCTTTGTTATGCAAGTATTTTACCACCAGACCACGATGAGCTAAATAGAGACTCTAACTTTAAAAGAATACCTTCTACTCACATGAAGGCTAGTCAGTTACATTTGACAAAGCCTCTCCGTTCACACTCGCGTCAAGAGTCAAAGAGGGCTCCACTTAAGAGAGAGAGAGCAGAGAGAGAGGAGAGAGAGAGGAGAGGAGAGAGAGAGAGAGAGAGAGAGAGAGAGATGAGAAGAGAGAGAGAGAGAGAGAGAGAGAGATTGAGAGAGAGAGAGAGAGAGGAAATATCAATCAACATTTGGAACCTGCTAACTTCACTCACTCGACTAGTTTATAATAATATATGATATCATATAATTAATCCCTTGGGGGTTTCGGAACACGAACCCCTCATGTTGTCTTATATGCACAATATTTTTGGCCCCCTGCCCCTAGAGTGTAAAGCGCGAGGGCTGTTCAGTCAAAAGATGACCGAAGACTTTTGACCGT
>JABUQX010019797.1:0-12500 GCA_015478945.1 Trachelipus rathkii
GAATTTATCCATACGATTGGATGGATGATATAGCAAAATTTAATCATGAAAAATTGCCTAAAATAGAGAAATTTTATAATATTTTGAATAATGAAGACATAACAAACGAGGACTACAAACATGCGCAGACTATCTGGACAAAATTTAATTGTAAAACATTTAAAGATTACCATATGTTATACTTGCAATCTGATACATTATTATTAGCGGATGTGTTTGAAAATTTTAGAACAACTTGTTTAAATACTTATAAATTAGATCCAGCACGTTATTTTACATCTCCAGGGTTATCTTGGGATGCATTATTAAAAGAAACGAAAGTAAAATTAGATTTATTAAAAGATCCGGATATGTTGTTAATGATAGAAAAGGGGATTAGAGGAGGAATCAGTACTATAACACATAGATATGCGAAAGCTAATAATCCATATATTCAAGAAAGTTATGATAAAAATAAACCGCATAGTTATATCACTTATTTAGATGCTAATAATTTGTATGGTTGGGCAATGTCTCAGTATTTACCTACGGGAAATTTTAAATGGATGAAAAACATTAACGATTTTGATGTTTTGGATATCAGTGATGAATCTAAAAAAAAAGGATATATTTTAGAAGTTGATTTGGAATATCCTAAAGAACTACACAATTTACATAACGATTACCCCTTAGCAGCAGAAAATATAAAATTAGATAAAGTTTCAAAATTAGTTCCAAACTTGAATAATAAAGAAAAATATATCATACACTATAGAAATTTAAAACAGTGTTTGAATTTAGGATTGAAACTAACGAAAATACATAGAGTATTAGAATTTGATCAGAGCAATTGGATGAAATCATACATTGATCTTAACACGAGAAAGAGAAAGGAAGCGAAGAATGAATTTGAGAAAGATTTCTATAAATTAATGAACAACTCCGTGTTTGGTAAAACGATGGAAAACATAAGAAATAGAGTTGATGTACGACTAGTTAAAAATGAAGAGCAAGCTCAAAAATTAGTAAATAAACCAAATTTTGAATCGTTTAAAATATTCTCAGAAAATTTAATAGCTTGTCATATGAAAAAAACTAAACTGAGATTTGATAAACCTATTTATGTAGGAATGTCTATTTTAGAGTTAAGTAAAACTTTAATGTATGACTTTCATTATAATCATATAAAAAATAAATATAATGAAAAAGCAAAATTATTATTTACAGATACAGATTCGCTATGTTATTATATACAAACGAATGATATATATAAAGATATGAAAAAGAATATAAAACTGTTCGATACATCTGATTATCCAAAAGAGCATAAATTATATTCAGAAAAAAATAAAAAGGTATTGGGTAAAATGAAAGATGAAACAGCTGGAAAACTGATAACAGAATTTGTAGGACTAAGAGCAAAATTATATGCTTATAAAACATTAGAAAATAAAGAAATTAAAAAAGCGAAGGGAGTAAAGAAAAGCGTTATCAATCAAACGATTAACATTGATGACTATAAAAAAGTATTATTTATGGAAGAACCTCTATATAGGAAACTAAATTTAATACGAAGTAAAAAACATGATTTGTATACTACACAAGTAAATAAAATAGCATTATCGAGAAATGATGATAAACGATATATATTAGAAAACAATATAAACACATTAGCTTTAGGACATTATATAACAATTCTGACATATGACAAACTTTGTCATATGTCAGAGAGAGATTTTTATCACCATAATTCTGACATTTGACAAAGTTTGTCATATGTCAGAGAGAGATTTATCACCATAATTCTGACAACATCGCAAACTTTGCCATTACCAGAGAGAGATTTATCACCATAATTCTTGACACATGGGCAACTTTGCCATGTACCAGAGAGAGATTTTACACGCATTAATTCTGACACACGGCAAACTTTTGTCATATGTCAGAGAGAGATTTTATCACCATAATTCTGACACACGGCAAGTTTGTTTCATATGTTGTCAGGAGAGAGATTTTATACCAAATTTGACACACGGCAAACTTTGCCAATGTACCAGAGGAGAGATTTTATCACCATAAATTTCTGACATAGACAAAGTTTGTCATATGTCAGAGAGAGATTTTATCACCATAATTCTGACATATGACAAAGTTTGTCATATGTCAGAGAGAAATTTATCACCATAATTCTGACATATGACAAGTTGTCATTGTTTAAAAAAAATTTCTTTTCACAATATAATATAAAAAGAAATCCTGCCCCGCCTTAAGGCGGGGCAGGATTCACCTCTTGAAAGAAGCGTTTTAAAATTAATATTTACATGTTGTATTTTTTTTAAAAAAATTTCTTTTAAGTATAATATAAAAAAGAAATCCTGCGTTGCCTAAGCAAACGCAGAAATCACCTTTTGAAAGAAGCGTTTCTTAAAAGATGGGATGATTACATGTGATGTTTTTTTAAATTTCTTTATACAATATAATTAAAAAGGAAATCCGCCCACTTAAGGATGGCGGATTCACCTCTTGACAAGAAGCGTTTTAAAAAATTATATTTACAGTTTATATTTTTTTAAAAAAATTCTTTAGTCATATAATATAAAAAATGAAATAACATGATATCCTAAGGATGCGCAGGAATCATCTCATCTCATCTCATGAAGTTTTTTTTTATCAATTCTGGTTTGAAAGTTTGTATTTTAAATTTTTTTATATATTTTTTATTATTTTTCTTTATAATAAATAATGGAAAACATTTCTATCCAGTGGAAAGATGAAATAGCAGAAATAATCAAGAACATCATTTCTTATTACCATCTCCTAACTGTAGAATTCTAATTATTGGTGAGTCTGGATGCGGTAAAACGAATTTACTACTAAGAATGTTACTTATGGATAAGTGGTTAGATTATAATAATTTATTTGTTTTTGGAAAGTCTTTACACCAGCCAGAATATAAATTAATAAAATCAGGATTTGATAAAGGATATAATAAAAGCGAAGTTCTTGAATTATTGGAGAAAGGAGGAGGTGATATCGATTCATTTATTAGAAATCTACCTAGAAAGAATAAAAAATCGAAATATAAGGTAGAATATTATGAAGATTCTTCCGAAATTCTAGACCCGAAAGATGTTAATACTAAGAAGAAAAATTTATTTGTATTTGATGATATAATGAATGATTCAAATCAAAGTAAAGCTGAAGATTATTATACGAGAGGAAGACATAATAATACAAGCTCTATTTATATTAGTCAAAACTATTTTAAACTTCCTCGTCAAACAATACGATCCAATGCTAATGTGTTTATATTGTTCTCATTGCCTATAAAAGATTTAGTTAATATTTTTAATGATTTCATTTCAAAAGATATGACGTGGGAAGAATTTCGTAATTATTGCGAAACTGTTTGGAAAGAACCATTTGGTTACATTGTTATAAATAAAAAATTACCACCAGGAGAAGGAAGATATCAAGCTAATTTTGACTCTATATATGTACCTAAAAAGTTTTTTCCTCTTAAATAAATGTATATTTACAATACAACTCGAAAAGTTCATAAAGAAAATTTCATTGAGAAAAATTCAATAACCTTAACCCTTGAAAATCAAAAATATATTAATGAATTGAAATTATTTTTAAAGACGAAAACTGGTTCAGGATTGTTAAATTCAGCGTTGAAGAAACTTCCTTTACCAGAAATGCATTTAAATTTACCTAATAATGTTCCATCGGAAAATATTGAAAACGGATCGTTCAGGAATACAGGAAAATATTCATATTGCGGTCCAGGTACGAAAGTACACAAAAGATTAAAAGAAGGATATAATGGTGTTAACAGTTTAGATAAGGCCTGTAAACAACATGATATAAATTATTTAAAACATAAAAATACGAAAGAGAGAAATGCGGCAGATGATTTATTAGCAAAACAAGCGAGTGAAATTGCGTTAGATCCTAATGAACCAGAGTACGTTAGAAAAGACGCGAGATTAGTCACAGGAGTTATGGGAATGAAATCAAGATTCGGAATGGGTTTACCATCAAAAAACGGGGTAAAGAGCTCGCGAAATCGGGCTCTGAAAAATTGAGGGAATTATATTATAATCCTAAAACTGGATACTCAGGAATCAATGATTTAGTTCGAAAAAGCGGGTTATCTTCTAAGATAGTTAAGGACTGGTTAGATCATCAAAACGTTTACACATTGCATAAACCGATAAGACATAAATTTTCAACGAGAAGAGTAATGGTCTCTAGTGTTGATGATCAATGGCAAGCTGATTTAGTAGACATGCAAAAATATAAATCTCAGAATAAAAATATAAATTACGTATTAACAGTTATAGATATATTCAGTAAATACGCTTGGGCTACTCCTATTAAAAAGAAAACTGGAAATGATATCGCAGAGGCATTTCAAAATATATTTAAGGAAAGAATTCCTAGAAAAATACATACGGATAAAGGACTCGAATTCATAAATAAACCAACTCAAGAGCTATTTAGAAAACATAGAATACATTGGTTCGCTACAGAGAATGAAACGAAAGCTCAAGTAGTAGAAAGATTTAACAGAACTTTAAAATCTAAAATGTGGAAATATTTTACAGAAAACAAAACGAAGAAATGGGTTGATATTCTCCCTAATTTAGTAAAAAATTATAATACAAGTTCTCATAGAAGTATTAAAATGACTCCTGAACAAGGATCTCTTGAGAAGAATAGTAAAGTTGTGTATGAAAATTTATTTCCTCCTACTAAGTCTAAACTTAGGAAACCAAAATTTAACCTTGGTGATAGAGTAAGAATCAGCAGAAAATATAAAGATTTTAGAAAAGGTTATCTTCCAAACTTTACAGAAGAAATATTTATTATATCTGAAGTATTGAAAACAAATCCTATAACTTATAAAATAAGAGACATGAGCGATGAAGAGATTATTGGAAGTTTTTATGAACAAGAAATGGTGAAATATGAAAGTGAATTATACGAGGTTGAAAAAATATTAAAAAGAAATAGAGAGAAAATATTAGTTAAATGGAAAGGATACAATACAACATCTTGGATAAATGAAAAAGACTTAACGGAAATATAGAACATCAAGCATCTAAACATCTAACATCTAACATCTAAACATCTAACATCAAATCGTTTAAAGTTCTGTTTTACATAGGATATCTGTTTCATAAAGATGTTAGATGTTTAGATGTTAGATGTTTAGATGTTAGATGTTAGATGTTTGATGTTTAGATGTTAGATGTTTGATGTTTCTTTTTTTCTCTATAATAAATGGCATATGTTAATATTAAAGAAAAATCTGATTTAGTAAATATTAGAAAGAAACTTCAGAAAAGATTTTTAGATGAGAAATTAGGTGAACAAGATATCTATCAAGAAAATATTAAACTACTACAACCATTAATTGAACCGATTAAGGATATAACTACTCATCAAAAAGAAATACTTCAAACTCAACCAACACTACCAGCTCTTACTTCACGTCAAGTTCCTTTAGCTATCGAAGATGTACCAGCATCACCTAGCTCTCCTAGATATAATTTTACAAAGTTAGGAAAAATAGCAGGAAAATATTTGCAAGTAATTTATTATCCTAATAAATATGACAACGCATTCGGTATTAAAATGGCTGAAGGAGGTGATAATTTTAAATTAGGTAATGCAACAGTTAAAATTGATGGTAATAATTTAATTATTGATAAAACCCAATACATCGGTACTGAAGGTCTATGGAAACTTCTAACCTTGAAAAATCCTGGAGAAGTTTCCGTAAATGACTATAATAATTATAAGAAAATAATGATTCAAACTAAAGCGTTTTTTAGATACGATGGAAGTACTGCTAAATCGAATAAGGGTGATAAATATAAGATGTTTATTAAACCAATATATGATGAATATAAATTGCTTGATGAATTAAAATCAGAATTACGTCAGAAAGTAAGAACACCAAGAAGAAGCAGTGTTGGAGATACTCCTCGAAGAACTAGTGTAGGAGATATCTCAGGTACGGGATTTAAATTTTTACCTTCAGATCCTAATAAGCTTGTTAATAAACATAGAATATTATTTTCAGAAATTCAATCGGGTAATACTAATGTATTTAATGAGTTGCAAGCTATTAGTGATGAACTGTTAAGATTAGGTATATTTGATAAAGAGATAATAGAATCTTTAAATAACTTTTTTCTCTATAATAAATGAGCATTGTGTTATCTAGTAATACATCTGATTTCAAATATAATTTTTATCCTTCTTTAAAATTAGAAAAGGATAAAACACATGAAATAGCGTTATTAAATATAAATACGTATAATTCAGTACCAAATATTGATGAATCAAATAATAAATTTGCATATGAATATAACGGTAAAATTTTTGAAATATTATTTCCAACAGGAGCTTATGAAATCAAAGCGATTAACAATTACATTCAAGAACATCTTGTTAAAAATAAGCATTCAGAAGCATTCAGTATTGAAGCAAACCACATAACTATGAAATGTATTATTCATGTTAGGAAGGCTAATTTTATTATATATTTCAATGAAAAGTCATTTAAAAATCTTTTAGGATTTAGTAGGGATGCTATTGAAGGCATTGGAAAACATGAAAGTGAAAACATTGTTAATATTTCACCAGTAAATTCTATCTTAGTTAATTGCGATATTATAGAAGGTTCTTATCTTAATGGACATCAAAAACCAATTTTGTATAGTTTCTTTCCCGATGTTCCTCCCGGTTATAAAATAAATGAGAGACCTAATACAGTAGTATATCTACCGATAACAATTCCAACTGTTAATTTAATTCATATTTGGCTTACTGATCAATATCATAAACCATTAAATCTTCGAGGAGAAGAAATAACTATTCGATTACATTTAAAATCAACATAAACTTTTTTTCTCTATAATAAATGGAGTATAATTTAAATTGGAAGGAATCATCAGAAATAGATGATTCAATTAAAAGATTTGAATATCAAGAATATGAACCTTATACAGGAGTTGTTTTATAATATATATTTTTTTTAAAAATATATAGTAGAGTGGTTATGGTAGGTAGCCTCAAGGCTACCTACCAAATACAACATAAATTTTTATATTATATTTTTTAAAAAAAATATATAGTAGAGTGGTTATGGCAGGTGCCTCAAGGCACCCTGCCAAAATACAACTGATTGGTTTGCGTCACAATTTTACTCTTCTAGAGACTAAATTCTTTAATTATTATTATATATATATATTTGTTATGGACGGTGTCCTTAAGGACACCGTCCAAATACAACATAAAACTTCTATATTGTAGTTCGTTTCCACGCTCAAATTAATATTTAAAGATTAATTATTATTGTTATATAGTAGAGTGGTTATTGGGACGGTGTCCTTAAGTGACACGTTCATATAAAATCAACATAAACTTCTATATTGTAGGTTGTTCACGTTAAAATAATAATTAAAGATTTAATTATTATTATATATAGTAGAGTGGATACAACATAAACTTCTATATTGTAGGTTGTTCACGTCAAAATAATAATTAAAGATTTAATTATTATTATATATAGTAGAGTGGTTATGGACGGTGTCCTTAAGGACACCGTCCAAATACAACATAAACTTCTATATTGTAGGTTGTTCACGCCAAAATAATAATTAAAGATTTAATTATTATTATATATAATAGTAGAGTAGTTATGATCCGGTATCCTTAAGGCAATAGTATCCAAATACAACATAAATTTTTATATACATATTTTTTTTTTAAATAAATATAATTAAAATTAAAATACAACATAAACTTTTTTCTCTCTATAATAAATGGAGTATAATTTAAAATTGGAAGGAATCATCGAAATAGATACGTCAATTAAAAGATTTTTTGAATATCAAGAATATGAACCTTATACAGGAGTTGATTTAAATACACCTAGTGATATAAGAATATCAGTTCAAAATCAGGATGAATTTTTACTACCTTCTAGAAGTTATATTTATATCGAGGGATCTTTAAAAAAAGAAGATGGATCAACATTTGAAAAAGATCAACCTGGAACTGGAACTGGATCAGGAAAAGAATTATATATAAATTTAATTAATAACGGAATCATGTATTTATTTTCAAGAGTTGAATATCAACTTGGAAATAAAAGTATGGAAGAATATCCAAATCCTGGACAAGCATCAACTATGAAAGGACTTTTAACATACCCTCTCAATTATTTAGAAGGTATGAATTTTATGTGGTCACCTGATAAATGTGATAAAGTATGTCCAAAAATTAATAATTCTGGATATATGGAGAGACACAAATACTTATTTAAGAACTCATCGGGAAATTTTAGTGTAGCTATTCCGTTAAGTCATATATTTGGATTTTGCGAAAATTATGATAAAGTAATTTATGGTATAAAACATCAGCTTACATTAAGAAGAAAAGAAGATGACAATGATGCTATATTAAAATCGTCAGATAAAAACGATGATGGTACTTATAAAGTTCCTGATGGTAAAATTATTTTATCGAGAATAGTATGGAGAATCCCACACGTAACACTTACAGATGAATATTCAATTAAACTGTATAAAGATATTCAAAATAAAGTTACTTTAAATATTAATTTTTTGAATAGACAGTGTGAATCTATAGAAGTAAATCAAGGACAACAACAATTCGATTGGAGATTAAATGTTACAGCCGGATCTGAGAAACCTCGATTTATAATTTTAGCTTTTCAAGAAACAAATGGTGATAATCAAATTATGAATAGAGGTATATTTAATCATTGTAATATAACTAACGCTTTTGTTCAGTTAAATAGCGAAAGATATCCAGAAATGGATCTTCGACTTGATTTTAATGAGAATTATTATACAACTGCTTATAAAATGCTATCAGATTATTCTAATCATATACTTAATAAAGAAAATTGTTCTATTAGTTTGATAGAATATCAAAATTTGTATCCATTGCTAGTATTTGATGTAAGTAGACAATCTGAAAAAATAAAAAATTCAGTTACAGATATTAAAATAAGAACAACTTTTAAGAAAAATATATCAAAACCTACAAAGGCTTATGCATTAGTATTATCAGATCGACTTGTGAAACTACAATCTGATGGAAATAAAATGAATATCGCTTTTTAAATTTTTTTTCTCTTAAATAAATGAGGTATTATTGTATTCATTGTAGAAAAATAACAAATACTGAAAATGTTCAAAAGGTTATGACAAATAAAAGTAGTATGTTTAGAGGTACATGCTCAGAGTGTGGAAGAGTGAAAACTCAATTTAAGTGCCACACTTCTAATAAAATACAAAAATTATAAAAAAAAATAATATATTATTATTATTTATTTTAGAGCGCATCCTTAAGGATACGCAGCGTATCCCAACTCTCGTTAAACAACGAGTATATGTTTAAAATAAAAAAAAATAATTTAAAAAAATATAAAATTTTTTTAACGATAAGAGTGTGACCTCTCCTTAAGGAGGGGTATTAGTACATTAAAAAAAAAATGTATTGTTTATAAAAATAATTTAAAAAATATATAAGTTTTTTAAACGATATGAGTGTGCCATCCTCCTTAAGGACGGGCGCACGTACATTAAAAAAAATGTATTGTTTATAAAAATAATTTAAAAAATATAAAAAAATTTTAAACGATATGAGTGTGCCATCCTCCTTAAGGAGGATGGCACGAGTACATTCAAAAAAAATGTATTGTTTATAAAAATAATTTAAAAAATATATAAATTTTTTTTTAAAACTTTTTTAAAATGCCATCCTCCTTAGGAGGATGGCACGAGTTACATTAAAAAAAATGTATTGTTTATAAAAAATAATTTAAAAAATTATTTAAAATTTTTTTAAACGATATGAGTGTGACCTCTGCCTTAAGGCAGAGGATATAGTACATTTCCAAAAAAAACATGTATTGTTTATAAAAATAATTTAAAAAATATATAAGTTTTTTAAACGATATGAGTGTGCGCCATGCCTTAAGGCATGGCGCGAGTACATTCAAAAAAACATATTTTTATAAAAATAATTTAAAAAATATATATTTTTTAAATGATTTTTTAAAATATTATATTTTAAAAAAAATATATAAATATTAATCATAAAACATAAGTATTAAAAAAAGGAAAAAATTATATATAAAATTTTATATATAATAACTTTTTTTCTTCTTAAATAAATGGCTTACAACGATATGAAAGTATATCTTACACCGAATCAGGTAAAGAAGTTAAACAAAGCAGTAAATAAAAAATCTTCTATATCATTTAGAATCAATCCAAAGGATAAGGGAAACATATCTCTTCTCCTAACTCTAACTCAAAAGGCTAAATTTTTAAAAGGTATACCATTTAATTTAAAATTAAGCATATCACAAGTAACAGCCTTGGCAAAACATGGAGGATTTATAATAACGCTTCCAATGTTATTAGGGGCTGCAAGTGCAATCGGTTCTCTTGCTGGTGGAGCTAGCGCTATTGCTAAAACTGTAAATGATAAAAAAACGGCACAAAAGCAATTAGAAGAGACTAGAAGGCATAACCTTCAAATGGAAAAAAAGAAAACAAATGGAAAAGGTCTTTTTTTAAAACCATACCCTCGTCGAAAAACTGGCGAGGGTTTATTTTTAAAACCATACAAAAGTTGAATATTCCGATGAAAGCGTTGAGTCAATATGATCTTATGAAATACGTTAATGAGCTTAAAATTCCAAACTTTAGAGGAATTTATATGAGAGATGCTCTTCCAAAAAAATCTAATAAAAAGGAATGTGGAATCTTAAATTTGGATTCAATTAAAGGTTCAGGAACTCATTGGACATGTTGGTTTAAGAACTGTAATAACTTATGCTATTATTTCGATTCATTCGGTGTTCAACCTCCGACTGAATTTGAAAATTATATACAATGCGATATTGTCTATTCAACGTATCAAATACAAAAATTGAATGAAGTTATTTGCGGTCATTTGTGTTTATTCGTTCTTTTCGGAGTAACCGTATTGAAATTAAATTTTCACTCAATTCTACAAGAACTTTTTTCTCTATAATAAATGAGTGTTAACAACTTTGGTGAAGGACCTCTAACAAGAAGTGGACCACCAGGACCGCGAGGTCCTCGAGGTCCTCCAGGACCTCCAGGACTGTCAGGAATTGGATTTAAATATTTAGATGAGGAAGGTAATTTTGATATTGAAAATAAAAGGCTGGCAAATGCGGCTAATCCTCGAGAAGAAAACGATGTTACTACAAAAATTTATACAGATAATTTAGTAAAAGAAACAAGAAGTAAGGTTGATAAAATGTTAAAACAGACGGGAAATATGAATAAATCAATAACTGAATTACAATCTGAAGGTGATCATATTAAAAAATTTGTTGAAGAAATAAAATCTCAACTCTTTGATATGCATAATAACGTTCTGTTAAAAGATGGTTTTGAAAACGTCTTAAAAACGATTAATAAACAGATTTCAACTCTTAGTGAAAATATAAATAATTTTAAAAAAGAAACATGTGCTTACGAAACAATAATTTTTCAAACAAATTCAAAATTAGAATCAGGAAAGTTTCCGTTCGTATTAGGAATGAAAGGACCATCTTCGAAGAAAACTGGTTATGTTATGCCATATGAAGGATTTATAGATACAATTACATTGGCATCTCTAGATGAAGATCGATATATTTTAGTAAAGTTATTTATCAATGGAGATGAATTTAAAGATTTAGATATATATAAAAATAGTGATACAGATTTTAGAATTAATAGAATAAAAAGCATTCACCTTAACGAAGGAGATATCATAAATTTTCAAGCTGCAAGTGATACAACCAATGAAAAATCTATGCACACTATTCAAATGTTTCTAAAATACGATTTAGAAAATCCGAATGACCTTTCCGAAAAAAATATATTAGGAGATGAATCTATTGAGAATAAGAAAATTACATTAAATGATATATTTGAAAAGATAGAAAAATATAGAGGGGTGCCTATGGGGGAGATGGAGAAAGAAACATGGAGAAGGGAAAGAGAATATTGGCTAATGAAAAATGGAGATGAGGAGATGATTAATAAAATTATGATGGATATGATGTTGAAGAATATTGAAGAATGAATATAAACTATAAAATTAAAAATAGAAAACTTTTTTTTCTCTATAATAAATGAGTGTTAACAAATCAGAGCTATTAAAAATTTTGAACTATTCAACTGGTTACGTGAACACTACAAAACTATCTGATTTAAATAAAGATGTGATTTATAACATTATTGAACTTAGAAAAATTAATACAAAATATGGTCTCGCAATGTTTGCAATTCTACGTGTGGGAGAGGATGAAGTAACTAATGTATTTCTTCCAAGAAGATATGTGAATGTATTGAATGATGAGGAAATTAAATTTTTCAATGAAGGTAATTGTCAAATGCAATATATTGGTGGTGATTATCATCAAATTAATTTTTCATAAA
>JABUQX010019797.1:25000-35000 GCA_015478945.1 Trachelipus rathkii
TTTATTCAATAATTCGAATCAATATTATTATATGTCCTATTTATAGGTAGTAGGCCATATTCTAATATTTTCCACAAAATAATATATAAATTATTCAAAAGTTAGCATTATAGCCTAGTAAATCACTTTTACTATACATTATAAAATATTTTTTTTGTCTATTAACTTTTCTCAAATTTCAAATATCAAATAATTTAGTAGCCTTATATATATATTAATATATATTAATTAAAGAAGTTCACACCTCACGCGCATAGCCCTATTCAAGGAGGGGAACTTTTAGGTAAATTTTCGTATCCAGACGGATTTACTCTTAGAACCTAGGATTCGGATATATACTTTCATCCTCTCTTCGAAGGGATCTCTCTCACATGATCCTGTCTTGGCGCTCTCATATCCGTAGTCCCAAAATTTCATCGAAAATGTGTCTGACCAGAGATACGATAGGCCCGGTATTGAAATATATAGTAATCTCACTTACAAAATAACAAATGACCTATATTGGAGTTCAAGCCATATATATCCCTCCAAGGCTACTAAAGTAGATTAATTTATCTTTAAGTCAGATAGGAATAGGCCTACATGAATTAAATATTAAAGATAAAGAAAAGAAGCCAAATGAATAAAGTAAAGGATCTTGTAGAGGAAGTAGAGTCCTTGTTAAAAGAAATTAAACAAAAGGATACAAATATAATAAAATATATAATGATATTGAGGGTTGACTCCCTCATTCTGAGTTTCATAATAAGGAGTTGTGTAGTCAGATTCAGTACCAATGCTCGATTAAATCAAAATTAAGTGAATTAAAATTTAAAGGGGATCAAAATTCAACCCCTCCAAAAAATACTTGCTCTCATTTCAGTGAATCTGTTCTTAGGGCTATAGATTGTGGTTTCTTTGAGGGCAATGAAACTGATAAGTTTGCTTATAAAACTTTCATTTCAAAATTTAAGAGTTCCTTAGATTTACAGAAAAATTTAAGTGAATCCATTAAACTTCATTGCTTAAAAAATAAATTAAAGGGATATGCGTACTCCCTAATTCAGAATCTTTCTATTAGTGATAATAATTATAATAAAGCTCTTGAACTTTTAGACAAAGAGTTTTTAGACGAAAAATTCATCATTGATGAAATTATTAAAAAAATCATATCTTTAAAACCAGTATTTGACCCAACATATAATGCGACTAGGGTTTACTTAAATGATATCAGAACATTAATATATGAACTTGAGAGTTATAACCTCAAATATCTTGAGGAGGCTACTGGATTAGTAGTACTTAGCCACATAGTTTTATCAAAATTACCTAATGTGGTAGTCAAAGAAATTACTCGCAAGTTGAATACCAATTACCCTGATTTAAACCAAATATTTGATAGCTATAATGAAGTTATCAAAAATATTGTTAAAACGTCAAATCATAATAAAGGTCAAAATTTCAATCAAGTCCCTTCCCATAATACTTATTCAAAATTTAAAAATGTAAATACTTCAGATAAGCCTAATTTTAAATTTAAAAATAATGAAAATGAAAGGACGAATGAGTCCTTAAAATCTAGTAATAGGCCTGATTCCAATTCTGCCTTGCAGAATTTCAAAATTCATACTAATGAAGTTGGTGTAAATGAAGCTTCTCATAGTATTGATTCTTCCACTTCCAAAATCAAAGGTTATTCAAAATCATGTAAGTTTTGTTCATCCCAAGGTCATGTGATGACCAATTGCAATGTTTATCAAACCTATGAGTTAAGAATTAAAAGGTGTAATGAAATAAATCTATGCCCCAAATGTTCAAGTACTAAGCATACTGCAGATCACTGTCCTGGACTTGAGGAGCAACTTTCCTTTAGCTTACAATAAAAAAAGTCATATTACAGCTCTTTGTAAGCAAAGGAAAAGTTCCACCCTCACAAATGTATGTCTTAGCTTTAGCCAAAGCACCAACAATTTATATTTGTTGCCATCAATTACTATAAGGATTGGTAGGGGTAAAGTTTCGGCTTCAGTTCGATGCCTAGTCGACTGTGGCTCACAGAGGTCCTACCTTTCTAAAAGAGTGCTGGACAAACTCAATATATCTGTAGAGAATCATCAAAGCACTCAATACGATATAAAAACTTATTTAGGTATCAGTACCCGCACTTTGAAAGAGACTGTTCTTGATGTATATATGGACCAGTCTTGTTTCACCCTTCCTCTTTTGGTTGATGAGGATCTTAAATTAAGTTATGAGATTAAGTTCGTAGATCAGGCTCTAATTAATTTGAGAAATAAATCTTTCAAATTAGCTGATTCTGGCTATAAAGAGTCTAATAACTCATTTTTTGATTTGGATGCCCTAATAGGCATTGATTTAATAGAGTATTTCCCTCAACTAGAATTGATTAAATGTATGAGTGGATCTGCTTTTAAGTTAAGAGATGGTTCTATTATTCCATTTGGAAATATTACTAATTTTATATACAATAATCAAATAAGAGTTTCAAATCCACCATCAGTTGTTCAAAATCATATTCAAAATCAAAATCACATTCATGTTCAAAATCAAAATCAATTGCAGGTTAACCATACTTTAGTTAATGCAGTCTTAAACCCTGTACATTCTTATTTTAATCCTTTAAGCCATATCTTAAGTAATTCAGAGGTAGAGCAAGGATTAGAAAACATGTTCAAATTAGAGTCCTTAGGTATAGAAGGTATGAATAATAATAAATCTGAAGATGATTTGAAACAGATTGAAAAATTCAAAGGTGGTATAGAGTTCAAAGATGGAAAATATCATATAGATCTTCCATGGATTGAAGATAAACTTCCCTTGTTGCCATCAAACTATAACATTGCTCTTGCAGTGCTTAATAGAGTTCATGAAAATTTAGAAAATAAAGATTTAGTTAAAGCCTATGATGATGTCTTTCAGCAACAATTAGCTGATGGTATTATTGAAGAGTTCAGTGTATCTCCCTCTGAGTATAAAAATTATATTTGGGTTCCTCACAGACCTGTTATCAAAACTGATGAACAAGTATCAACAAAGGTCAGGCCTGTGTTTAACTGTTCTCTTAAAACTAATTCTTTACCATCTCTAAATGAGGCAGCCTATACTGGACCAGATCTTATGTCCTCCTTGTTGGGTCATTTATTCCGGTTCAGATCAAATCAGTTTGTCATGTTAGCGGACATTAAACAAGCCTTCCTTCAGATTAAGTTAAAATCCATCGAAGACCGCAATCGCTTTTGCTTTTTTTGGAAAAGTAATGGTCAATTAAAGGCTTATCGATACTCAACCATTGTTTTTGGTTTCACATCCTCACCTTTCATCCTCAATTATATCATCAAGCATCATGCTCAGTCTTATGAGGATGATGCATGTACTCAGATTCTATTAAATAATTTTTTTGTTGATAATTTAATTATTAGTGGCAATGATCTACAACATTTAAAAGAACTTTATTATGAATGCAACAAAAGAATGGAAGATGGTGGTTTCCATCTTAGAAGTTGGGACTCTAATAATGATCAATTAAGAACTGTTATGGAAGAAGAGGGTAGAATAGTTCAACATCAGGAATCAGAAGATAAGGTTCTTGGATATCTTTTTAATCCTCTTACAGATAAGTTAAAACTAGCAAAATTTTCAGTAAATGCTGATGCAAATACCAAAAGATTGTTGTTATCTGCTGTGTCCAAGGTTTTTGATCCTTTAAATATCTTTTTACCTGTAACTTTAAGAGGTCGGCTATTAATTAGGAAATTATGGCAATTAGGTCTCGATTGGGATGAAAAGGTCCCTGCTGATGTTTTAGTTTCCTGGTCTTCTCTATGTTCAGATTTAAATAAATTACATAATATTGAAATTGAAAGGTGTGCTTTCTCTCCTTCTCCCTCAAACTCTTTATTCGTATTTTGTGATGCTTCTTCATCTTGTTATGGTTTTGTTATTTATAGTATAGGTCAAGGTTCTAATTTAATATTCTCAAAGGCCAAGGTGGCCCCTCTCAAATCTAGGGCTTTGCCCTCTTTAGAGTTGTTATCTGTGTTCTTATTTTTCAAGTGTATCAAATCAATATTATCAGAATTTCAAAATGTACAGTTCAAAAACATAAAGGTCTTTGTAGATGCTCAAATTGTCCTTTCATGGCTCCTGTCTGGAAAGGCAAAAAATAAAAATATTTTTGTTAACAATAGGCTCAAAGAAATTTATCAAATCAAAAATCAAGTTGAGCAAGAGTACAAAGTATCCATTTCTTATGCTTACATCAATACTGCTGAAAACCCAGCAGATCTGATTACCAGAGGTGTTACAACCTCTACTTTTCTTTCAAAATTGCCATTATGGCTAAAGGGTCCTTCTTGGATTCTTTTAGATCAATCTCAATGGCCTATTAGTAAACTTAAATGTTTGTCTGAGGCCAATAAGGAAAAGACTTTACAATGTAACACATCTGTGGTTGTTTCTCAGTCTTTGTTACCATTTAAAGATTACTCAAGTGTGCATAGGCTTTATAAAGTAACTTCAAAAATATTCAAATTCATTAGCAGGAGTAAAGGGCTGGATGAAGATTGTGATCAGAAAGCCCAACTCTATTGGTTGAAGATAATGCAGCAGCATTGTTTTTCTAAGGAGATATTATTTCTCCAAAATCCTAAAAAGGATGAAATTCCACCGCTGGTCAATCAACTTAACTTATTCATAGATGATAAAGGCCTAATCCGATCCAAAGGTAGAATTGCCAAGACACTTTTATATAATGATGATGTGATAAATCCAATTCTTCTTGGCAAGGATCATCATCTCACTAAATTAATAATAAGAGACTTTCATTCAAGATGTCAACACTTGGGTGTTCAAACCACTATCAATTTCATCAGAGCTCATGGCTTCTGGATTACCAAGGCCAGGCAGGCTGTAAAAAATGTTTTGTCAGACTGTATAGTATGCAAAAAATTTAACAGTATACCCTTTAAATATCCAAAAATGACTAATCTTCCTCATCATAGAGTTAATTTTGTGCGTCCTTTTGAGCATACTGGTGTGGACTTTACAGGGCATCTCGTTGTAAAGATTAATGATAAGGAATTTCAAAAAATGTATCTATTAATTTTCACCTGCCTTAATATCAGAGCTATTCATGTTGATGTCCTTCCAGATATGTCCACTGAATCCTTTTTACTTTCATTCCAACGTTTCACAAATATATATGGCATACCATCCAATTTGTACTCAGATAATGCCAGGAATTTCAAACAAGGTGGAAATATACTGTTAGAATCTTTGTCTTCAAATATGTTCTCTGAACATATGCGTATCAATAACATCAAACATTACAAGATTCCAGTCTATTCCAGTTGGGTGGGATCAGTTTGGGAGAGAATGATACGAACAGTTAAGGGATGTCTCTATAAAACTATAGGTAAAGCAACCTTAACTTACTTTCAACTGTTAACAAGTATTTCAAATATCACCAATGTTATCAATTCAAGACCTTTAACCTATAGGTCATCAGATAATGATTTGGAAGTTATTGCTCCAAATTCCTTTTTGAAGCCTTATGGCAATTCAAACCTCATATTCAATGAAGTTTCCACCCCAATATGGAAAAAACTTCCTCCCTCACAACAAGACTTAGCCATAACTCTAACTGCTCAAGGTAGAGTTTTGGAGACTTTCAGGGAATTATGGTATGAGTCTTATCTATTAAATTTGCGCCAGACAAGTAGAAATCTCTATCAGTCAGAGTGGACCAACAGAATAAAGGTTGGAGATATAGTTCTGATTCACACACCTAACAAACCTAGACCCTTCTGGCTTTTGGGTAGAGTTCTGGAAGTCATTGTTGGTGATGACAATAAGATCAGGAGTGTGTTATTAAAAAAGGGAGATGGACAAACCTGTCATTATTCCATTTGTCATCTCTACCCATTGGAGTTATCTATTACCCACTCTGTCTCCAGTGGAGAAACTGATGCTGAAGCAAGCAGTGATCTCTCCAATTCAGATGGTCAAAACAATGAAAATACAGATCAAGTTGATCAATCAAATTCAAATTCAGTTATTCAAAGTAATAGTGATACTGCTATTGTAGATGTACAACCTTCAACTTCAGGTATAAATTCACCTCAACTTGACTCTCAACAGAATCAAAATTCTCAGCTCAATTCAGTCAAAGAAAGACCTCTTAGACAGGCTGCTGTCAAGTGTCAAGAATTCCTTCGCAGGAATTTATCTGATTTGTAAAAACTTTAATTCTTTTAATTGCAATGGTTTTCATTGCAACTCTTCAGTGGGAGGATATAAAAACTATTATATACTTTCACATATATATCTTCTATTTTGCTTATTTTAGTATTTTAATTTAGGATATAGTATTTTATTTTAGGATTTAAAAACTGTTAGGTATATAAAGTATCTTTTATTTAGTTTTAGCGGAATTTATATTTTTGTCTACATGTGGTATCCATTTTTCACTAAATTTCACTAAAAATCACATTGTCTTGCGACAATTGTGGAATCACTTCTAATTCAAAAGCGGTACTATTTAGTCGTGTTTGTGTAATGTAATCAAAGTTAATAATCAAAATGTAAAAAGGGTATAGAGGTAAATTTCTTCATTTCTTTTCAAATATTTTCACTATCAACCTATCTCTATTCTCTTTACCTTCTCACCAATCAAATTTACCCTAACTAAGATTTTAAGTGATAGATTACTAAAACCAAAAGGCAGAGTTATCTATGGACTATCTAGATCTTATTCAAAGAGCAAAAAAATCTTTGAAAACAACAAATTCAGGTAAGGCTAATGTAGATTCACAATTGTACTTATATATCACTTTTTAAAACCTTATATCTTTCAAAGATTTTTTTTGTAATTAATTTAATCTGCTTTAGATTAAATTTTCGTCAATTGTGTAATCTATATTGGTCTTAACGAACGGATTTGTTGCAAGTTCTTGATAACTCGTGCCTATCAATTGCAAATTACAATCAAACTATCTCCGAAGCTTATAGCAGTTTTCGATAATTTGTGTATTATTAGGGCAAAATCATTTTTAAATTATTGTTTTGTTAACATTTTTAGTATGTTTGCAATAGAGTAGTGTATATGAGATTTTAATTCTAATTTTTAGAACTATTAAAGAATAATTTAAATATCCAATAACTTAAAATATATTTAAATCAAAATAAAAAGCAAAAATCATGAATTGGAGCAAACATGGCAAATCAATTGAAAAATCAATTGATTTTTCCGTGCCATCCTGGGTTCAAGGCACCTAAGCTCATCAAGAATTTTTCGCAGCGATCATATATATATATATATATATATATATATATATATATATATATATATATATATATATATATATATATATATATATATATATATATATATATATATATATATATATATATATATATATATATATATATAAAGAAATATATATATATATATATATATATATATATATATATATATATATATATATATATATATATATATATATATATATTGATGGCAAAAGAAAAAAATTAATTTATTTTTTCAACTGATTTTTCTCTTTTTTTTTGCCTCAAAAAATCAGGGATTTTTGCTCTTTTGATTTTTGCTTTTTTATATATATTTTTAATTTTTTTTGATATTTAAGTGATTTAATTTCAATAGAAATAAAAAATTAGAATAATAATATCATAGCAAGGCTACTCTGTTTCAAATTTCTACACTATAAAAATGTCAACAAAAGATCATGTTTCAAACATGTTTCTTTTATTTCTGATGTAATATATTATCATTATTACAAATAACACTCTTTAGTGTTGCTGTTTCATTGTGTCATAGACTATAAGCCCTATTTTAAGATTTTGAACTCAGATATAGGGCCTAGGGTTAAAAATAATACTTAATCGAACTTAAAAAAAAAGTTTGTTTATAAATTATATTTCGCGTGACGTCACGATTCTCAAAAAATCCAAAAATCCAAAATCCAAAAATCAAAAATTGTTTTTTTTCTCAAAACAAAAAATCCCCAACCCTGATATATATATATATATATATATATATATATATATATATATATATATATATATATATATATATATATATATATATATATATATATATATATATATATATATATATATATATATATATATATATATATATATATATATATATATATATATATATATATTTTATATAAATATAATATATATATATATATATATATATATATATATATATATATATATATATATATATATATATATATATATAAAATATATATATATATATATATATATATATATATATATATATATAATTGGTTCTCCAAGAGACTAAGGTTTAAACAAAGAAAAAAATATCACTAGATTTGAATAATTTTTTTTTTTTGAGCACAATTTCCTTGAACTTTGAACCTATTACATAAGAGCGGGTCACCCGCAAATATAACTCGCGCCACCCCAGGGTGCCGCGGCACACAGTTTGAAACCACTGTATATATATATATATATATATATATATATATATATATATATATATATATATATATATATATATATATATATATATATATATATATATATATATATATACACACGTATATATATATATATATATATATATATATATATATATATATATATATATATATATATATATATATATATATATATATATATATTAAAATATATATATATATATATATATATATATATATATATATATATATATATATAGTAGTATAGCATTGAACTTTATTTTCTTATATATAGCTATATATATATATATATCTATATATAAAGATATATATATATATATATATAAATATATATATATATATATATATATATTATATATATATATATATATATATATATATATATATATATATATATATATATATATAATAATATAATATAATAATATAATATATATATATATAATATAATAGTAATATATCGACCTATATATACATATCAATATATTGATTTTGGACTTAGAATTTTTTCAGAAAATATGTGGAGTCCTGTGCTATACCTTTACCTATATATATATATATATATATATATATATATATATATATATATATATATATATATATATATATATATATATATATATATATATATATATATATATATATATATATATATTATTGAAAAATATTTTATTCCTGTATTAAAACTTTCCTATTTTGCTATAAACTATTTTAGATTACGCTATGGTTTGGAGATTTAATTTGGTTTTGGCTAAAAATTGTTGGTTAGGCAACAGCCGAAGCATGTTTTTTTGAAAATAGAGGAGAGAACATGCTCTAATAAAAAAAAAGCCAGTACTGAAGAGTTTCAAAATAGCGGTCAATCTAATACAGTGATTTATTTATAAAATTAACAAGATTCAGAATAAATTATCGATAAGTATATTTTATTAATGTTAAATAAACTTAGTTTTTAGCTAGTAGGTCAGATATTCTTGCCTTTCCTATTATTATTCTTTAAAGGTAATCAATATGAACTGACTGAGGTTCTACTGCGCCGAGCTAGTCCTAACTCTATATTCTGATTCCTTTAGCAGGGCTGGCCTGGCTGTTAGGTTCATTCTATCTATTCTTTCAATTCTAACCCTCCTCTAACCTTATATCCTTAAACCTTGTTCTGAGTTTTAGAACATTTCTTTGTATGGCATACTATATCTTGGCCAAAGCTAGGAACAAACTACCCATAATCTTTAATTAATAAAGCTCTCTTCAATAAAAGGAACAATCCTAAGTTATTAACTTAGAAACCCCTGATTATCAAGCTTTCATATCTTTTAAACCTTAGGTGAGTTGTATTATTGGGATTTTAAACTTTTAAACTTTAGTTTAAGCTAGATTTAATAATTGAAATAGACGTCTCAATTTGGAAGGAACAGTCACGAACTGTTCTATTTACACCTTTCGATATCTGCAAGAATTTTTCCAATAATATATATATATATATATATATGTATATATATATATAT
>JABUQX010019797.1:40000-42500 GCA_015478945.1 Trachelipus rathkii
ACCCTGAAATTGTGCAAAGGATCAATGAAGTCAACATCTTTAGAAAGCTCATCAAAGAAGCTTGTCACTTTGCTTTTGCGTTTAATAGGCAATGAAGTCTCAATTTGCCAGCTTCTTGCAATTTCCTGGGCCTCTTCCACTAGCTTGCAAAACTCTCCCCGCAACTGGTTTAGTTTGGTGACACACCTTTCTAAAAGAGTGGAAGCTTCATCCAGGGATATGTCTGATTTTTGGAGTGTTTTAGAAGTGATGTTAATACTTTCCAAAAATTTTCTTTGAAACACAAGCAATAAAATGAAATGAAAACTACTTCAGAGCTCTTTGTTGAAGTTAGGATGATTTTTGATAAACAGTTCAAAATATAAATGAAATTAACTATAAAATGAAATTAAGAGAGAGAGAGAGAGAGAGAGAGAGAGAGAGAGAGAGAGAGAGAGAGAGAGAGAGAGAGAGAGAGAGAGAGAGAGAGAGAGAGAGAGAGAGAGAGAGAGAGAGAGAGAGAGAGAGAGAGAGAGAGAGAGAGAGAGCTTTCATTATGGAGTTTTCATCGAAAAAGTGCTCATCCCTCTTGCCCGCCGTGCGCCCTCTCGGCTGCTGCGCCCCCCCGCACCGCGGGGCTTGCGGGGGCGTTATTTACGCCACTGGGTTAAACTTTGGTCGTTTGTTACTCTGTGCAGACGCCATCTTATTAAAGCAACTTCTTTACTTCGCTTTACCAATTATTGTATAATTAGCAAATTTAATGACTGTTTGGCATGTTTTAGCCATTTATTTTGTATTTATTAACGCGGTGAGTGTCTTTAATGGTGTGGTAATATTTAATTTTAAGTAGTTATGTAAATATATTAATTTCCGTGCAGTTGCCCTGTGACCCCCGTAGAAACGGCCGTGTTATTAAAGTGAAACCTTTTATACGTTTATAATATCGTCTATAAGTCTATGTATATTTCTTTAGCTAGCTTTCTCATGGTAGTAAGCCCCAGGTTAGATATAAACTGGGGTCTATATTTCTCTTAGGACTGTTTCTTTAGGGGACCTACTGCCAATTTTCGTTTTGATAGTATGGTCTTTGTAAATTTAAGTAGACCCTGATAAAATCTCTCCGTATAGCCTGCAGTAATTAATTGTTTCATTCACTATTAAATATTAGATTTTAATGTTAGAATTAATTAATTAATTATTGTATTTTTCAGTAGGAGAATCTAGAAGGTTTGCGCACTTTCGTTTGATTAAAGCCCTCCTTGCTCGTCGAAGAGTATCCCTGCAACGATCTCTGGCTGAATGAATATTAGCAAGAGTGATAGGAGAACAAGAATTTTTCCACTCCCGATACGCGCTGTCTCTAGCCTGATTGGCCAGAGAACAAGCACGATCGAACCAAGAATTATGAGGAGAGAAAGATTTAGTCGAAGAAGGAACGAACCTGCTCAACCCATCAATGATTACAGCTCCCACCTTATTGGCAGAAACCGAAGTGTCACCAGAGATAAAGCAGTCATTCCAATTATAGTTAGCGTAGAAGCGACGCAAGGCCCCCCAATCCCCTGCAACGAGTATCCCTGCAACGATTTCTAGCTGAATGAATATTAGCAAGAATGATAGGAGAACGAGAATTTTTCCAACTCCGCATACGCCGCTGTCTCTAGCCCTGAATGGCCAGAGAACAAGCACGATCGCACCATGGAATTAATGAGGGAGAAAGATTTAGTCGAAGAAGGAACAACCTGGCCTCAACCCATTCAAATCGATTACATGCCTCCCACCTTATTGGCAGAAACCGAAGCGTCACCAGAGCTAAAGCAGTCATTCCAATCGGCCCGATTAAAGTGCCAGAAAAAACGCTTAGGGCAGGATGGAGCTGTCGGAGAGAGCGTATTAAAATTAAGAGATATAAGGTTGTGGTCAGATTTACCAATAGGAGAAGAAGGTGGTGGTATTTTACGAGAGAAGGACTAGTGGTGAAACATGGGTCAAGTGTGTTCAAGAATTGGTTGGGATGATCCGGAATGTGTGTGGGTTCTTTAATTAGTTGCTCCAGGTCATTGAGAATGCCGAATGATTCGGCCTCCTCCCCACCTAAATCACTATGAGAGGACCCCAAGCCATTCAGTGTTATTATCATTGCAAATCGCCCTAAATACGAGAACCGTCAGTATTTGGATGAGAAGATATAACAGTCTGCGTGAGAAGTAGTAAAGAATATTCAAAAAAAGGTTGAAAATGCTGTTTCTGGTTTGGTGAACAGTCAGCAGGAAACACCAAGAAAATTATTGTAGTAGAAGGAAGAAGATTTTAAGCCACACGAACATACGAAGTTAGGAGATTCGAGATTCTCGAGACGTGTTACAGGAGTCTTTTATGTTTACTTAGACACATACTCCACCCTTCAGACGGAAATTATGAAATAAGTTATAGTTGGAGATATTAAGCGAGTTAGAGGATGAATTCCTAGCATCTGGGTCTCAGACAGGAGCAAAAGATTAGGGTTAGAGTTAGAGAG
>JABUQX010019798.1:37500-42500 GCA_015478945.1 Trachelipus rathkii
AGGGAACCATAGAAAGAGATAGCAATTTGGAAAGTGTCTTAGAGAGGGCAATTTGTAGAAATTTGGTTTTTAAAGAGGTGAATTTCACAAGGTTGAGACGATCTCACTGGAAATTTCTATCCAGATCAGCGAGAACAGAATCAGAAAGATTAACACGAGAGGCAACTCTAGATGCAAAGGAGGGAATGGATTTGAAATAAGTTGAGGAATGGAGGGTCAGGTCATCAACAAATGAATGGATAGAGTTGACGAGAAGCTGAGAAGATCGTTAATGAAAAATACAAATAGAATAGGAGATAAGACGGAACTCTGAGGAACACTACTATTGACAGGGAATGAAGAAGATGTCTCTGTATCAATAACAACCGATATTGAATGATTTTGAAATAAAGCTTGACATAAGTAAGCAAAGAAAAGGAGGAAATCCAAAGGAGGGGAGCTTCGAGAACAGCCACGAGTGTCTCACCCCGTCAAATGACTTAGATAGATCAAGCACAAACACACAACTTTACCCCGTAGTTCCTAAGATCAGAAGACCATAAATCAGCCAGAGAAGAAATAAATATCACTGTAGACCTCGAATGACAAAAGCCATACTGATTATCAGAAGAAGGGAATAGGATTCCAGATGATCTACAAAAGGAGATTTGAGAAGGGTTTCAAATATCAAATAAGCTATAAGACGACAGCTAGAAGGATCATAGTGGTTACCTTTCTTCGGAATAGGTTGGATATATGCGCACTTCCAATACTGAGGGAAAGTGCTAGCATTGAGCAATAAAGAATATAGTTGAATGAGGGACGCCAGCCCAGTAGCACACTCCTTCAAAACTAGGAGGGGAATGCCCTCCCCCATCGCCTTCTTAATGTTCATAGATTTCAGGAGCCCATCCACCACCTGATCAAATGTAATCACAGGAAAAGGCATGGGACACCTGAGAAGAGCATGAGTAGGAGGAGGATTGCTAAAGTCATCTAGGGTTAAATTAATGAAAGCAGGAGGTCAAAGAGACTGTTCTTGTCAGCTGGAGCATGAGCAACAGAACCATCAGAGAGAATAAGAGATGGAAAGACAGACTTAACGATATTGCGAATGAATAATTCTAAGCAAAAAAAAAATACATTAATAAAAATAAATAAAAAAATAAATGAACAAATAAATAAGTAAATAAAAATACAAACATAAATAAATAAATAAATAAATAAATAAATAAATAAATAAATAAAAAATAAATAAATAAATAAAAGGCAAATAAATTTAGGGAATAAAAAATTGATAAATATACATTTTAATTTTTCATTATTAATCTCTAAGTTAATTAAAGAATTTCTAATTATTTTATATTAATCATACCTGGTTTAATGCAAGACATTCCACAGATACCGTCACAGAGGCAAACTTTCTTCTTGCTTGAGCAATCGGGGTCCGAACTGCATTTCCTTAGACAGGTCCTTCCCTGATAATATATATATATAATATATATATATTATAAATATTAATATATATATTATATATATATATATATATATATATATATATATATAATAAAATTGCTAAATAAACAGGTAATATAATAGATGTAAAGGTATGAAAATCTATATAATTGGATGTCAAAAAAGCGTCTCCTCCTTGAGGTTCTAAACGACGTTACTATGCCAGAAATCGATTAGATTTCGTCTTAACCCAGATAGAACCATCTTGGGACCCCCCCCCCCCCAAAAAAAAAAAAAATCACCTAAAGTCTAACTTTTAAGCGAATGTATTCCCATCAGAAGGATGTCACTCATGGTGATATATATATATATATATATATATATTATATATATATATATATATATATATATATATATAGTATATAGATATATATAGATATATATTATGATATATATTATAGTATAGTTAATACAATGAAAAAGATTATTCAAATAGACAATTAAAACTCACAAAAGGAAGGCTAGAAGTGCATTGTTACGAGAGTCGTTCAAAATTCAACATTTTTAAAATGATTTCTTTTACCATTTGTAACTAAATTTCTTTTGCTTTTAATATGATATATATAGATATATATATATATATATAATATATATATAAGATATAATATATCACATATTATATATATATATATATATATATATATATTATATAATATATATATATATTATCATCATTATTATCATCATCAATCAATATTCAATCGAATCCGATATTCGATCACTCCACGTATCATGTCTCTCCAAACAGTTCTGTTTTTTATAGCTTCCTTAAGCTAACGAAAGCCGAACCAAAGGGTTCTTGGTCGTTCCATCCATCGACTTTCACTCATCATTCCCAACATGAGGGACTTGTACAGTTAGTCAATGGGCATGACACTTGCGAAACGATTACCTTTGATTGGTAATCTTGAGGTCCCTGGCTTGATGTGATCCCAGGATCTCTTTATTAGCAATACTCTCTGACCATGGATTGCCCAAAACCCGCCTCCTGTACGATTTTTCAAAGTCATCGATCCTTCTCCTTTCTCTCTTACGAACCGTTCAAGTTTCGCATCGATATGTAGTTATGGGGAATTGGAACGGGCTGACCAACCTGATCTTGACTGTAATGTTGGTGTCCTAATCTTTCCAGATGACCTTTACGCTTACCATCGCACTTCGTCCAAGAGGAAATCGTCGCTTGATTTCCTATGTAGTGTTCCTAATTCGGTCAATCCTCGTGCCAAGAAATATAAAATCTTGTACTGTGTGAATTTCATCATTGTTGATCTTTCTGAAGCATCTGCAGTCTTCGGAAGCGCCGCCAACCTTCTCGCTTTCTTCTTGAATTTTTTAAGATAAGTCGTTCTAGATCTTGCTTGCATTCGGCTAGTAGGGTTGTGTCATCATCGTTTATAATGTTGCTAATATTCCTATCGCCAATCTTCACTTCAATATTGATGTCCTCTTGTATTGCCTTTTTCATAATTGCCTGGGCATATAGATTGAAAAGCTGCCGCGATAGTGTTCAGGCCTGTCTCCCTCCTTTCCTGATCTTTAACCATTCCGTATTACCACATTCAATATATATATATATATATATATATTATATATATATATATATATATAATATATCAGTATATTTATATATATATATATATATATATATATTATATATATAGATAATATATATATATATTAAAATATATATATATATATATAAGGTATAATGTATGATATATATATATATAATAGATATATATATACTGTATATATATATATATATATATATATAATATATATGTATACTATTATATATATACATATATATAATATATATATATATATATATATATATATATATAAGGCCGTGGCCAGTGAAGGGTTGAGGGGGTATGAGCCCCCGAAATTATTAAAAAAAATTTATGGCCTAAGTGTCTTAATTTTAATTGATAAGATTAATCAAAATATAATTTTAAATTATAAGAATAATAAAAATAACAATCAAAGCAAATGATGAGTATAAATTAATAGAAATGAGGAAAATATTTTTGTAGTTTCTGAAGATTTCTTTGGTTTAGTCACCGTTGAAAGAACAAAAAGGAGAATCTCTGGAGGAGGCATTCTTGCGAAGGTTGAAATATATATAGTGACTTTCTGGTTGGACAACGATACGTGATTGGTGCAGAAAATATGGAGAAATGTTTTAGAAGTGTTCAAAAAGTCTAAAACATTCAGTGGCATTGCATGTTTTACTGCTGCTCCCATTCATGTGGAATTCAACACATCATAAATTTATTGGTGCCATGAAAACTACTGGTTCCGGAATTATTTTAATTCACAAAGGTAGGCAATTATTTTAATAGGAATGAAGGTGAAAAATTTTCCAACAGACAAAAATGGACAAAAGTAACACGAATTTAAAACAAGGTGGATGGAAAGTAACGATAGATTGTTACTAGTTACAGAAGTTTATAAAGCAAATTGTAAAGTTTTGGAGGAGCTTTAAAATGGATCAAGATATGGAACCTTCATCAAAAATATTCAAATATTTTGATATTTATAATCACTGGCAAATTGATTATAAGTTTAATCATTTTGATAATGTACTGATTGTTTTGAAAGATTTTTGCACAAACATCAATGAAAATTTTTCAAGCATTTTGGAAGTTGCAACAGAACTGCTTCCTATAAGTGAGGAAATGAGAATTTCAGCTACCTGGTGCTGTGCGGTGCGGTGCGGAAGAAAAAATAAAAATGAAAAGAGTTGCAATAAAACAATTGCAATTCCTATTCTTGATGATCTTTATTACCAGTTAGAGAGAAAGTTCGTTAATAAAAGATCCGTACTTACCAATCTTAATAAAGTCACTAAATCGATATCTATCAAAAATTTTAAGAATTTGATAAATAAATTTGACCTATACAGTCACCCATGGATTGTTAAGTATTTTAGCATCTATCTCACTCACAACGTGCATTGTAGAAAAATATTTCTCTAATCCGAAAAGGCTCAAAACATACTTTCTCAGTTCTACAGGAGAAGAAAGACTAAAGAAAATCGGTATAAAGAGTGTTTATCATAGTTACACAATTCAATCATTTAACTTACATTTAAGAGAGCGAGAAGAATATTTTTTATATATATAAAATAATTTTATTTTATGGTTTTTGAGATTGCTATTAGTGATAGATAATTTATTTATTCCCTCATATATATATATATATATATATATATTATATATATATATATATATATATATATATATATATATATATAATAATAATATATATATATTATATATATATATATATATATATATATATATATATATATTATATCCACATAATAGATATATCATGATAGCAATTTAATAATATTATATATATATATATATATATATATATATTATCATCATCATCATCATCGTCATCATCGTCTTCTTCCTATCCCACAGATTGAGGGTAAGGTGTGTAGCATACATTGGAACAGAAAAGTAGTTGAAGGATATGACCCCAAGTCGAAA
>JABUQX010019799.1:0-12500 GCA_015478945.1 Trachelipus rathkii
TCGGTAATGGTTTAATTCTTTCGGGAGAGAGTTTCTTGTTTTAATGAGTTGGTGATTTCAGGCGAGAGTTCTACGGGTTATAGGATATTTCCTGCTAGGCCTTTAGGTTGTAATAGGTTAGCTGTATGTTTTTTTTAGGATTATAATATAATTGTCTCAATTTTTCAGAGCCCGATTTCATGAGCTGTATTAGGAAATATTGGTGTGGGGTAATATGGGTTTTGATGTGATCAGTGAATGCTGGCCAGTTAAGCTCCCTTTTTTGTAGTTGAGTACCCAATGTTGTTAGTGATTATTGTTTTATGGTGGGTTTCTGATGGGACGGCACGGTTCTAGGGGACAATAAGAGATGGAACCCGACGGTGGTCTGAAGTTAGTCCAGTGAGTGGTGTACCACCAGTGGTTAGTTCGGGTTGTCGATGTAAGGAGGGGAAACGAGAATCTGTTTGATCAGAAAAGAGTTGGGAATAGGATAGCTGGGGAGGATTCGGGGGGGGGAGGTTTTTGGAATTCGTTATATTTAAGAATTCTAATTCGTTAAGGATATGGATTGTTGCGGGTCAGAGGGTAGTCTTATACCTTTATACCATGGCGGAGTGAGTGAGCTTAATTTTTAAAATCCCGCCTCCGAGGATAAGGTTGGAAATGTGATACAATATTGACAGGGGGATGTGAGGATTGTTGAGAGGGGGATTTGGGGTAATGGTGGGGTGATGCTAATAGAATTGAAGATGTGTCTCATAGGGTGGTTCTGTTCAGGAGTAATGGAACAGATTGGGTATTTTTTTATTATGTGTCGGGAAAAGATAGGGTGGAGACAAGTGTTGGGATACAGGATGTCGCTTCGCGAATCAATGTTAAGTGGAAAAGTGCTGAGGGATGTTGTGAAGAGAAGGGTGTCGGAGAGAGAAAAATATTGGAAGTCGACCATTTAGAATTGGGGGGAGAGGAGTGGTTTAGAGAGGGAGGCTTCTTGTGAGATAGCTACATGAATGTTGTGTTTTTTGAGGAAATGATGAGTTCTATGGATTTTTTGTTAGACCGTTGATGCTATGTTAATTATGCAGTTGCAGTTGGGTATAGTTTGTTGGAGGAGAGGGATTTTGAATAAAATCAAAGAGGCGTGGTTACAAAATTGCGCCAGGTGCTAAGCCTGATTTATTTCCTGGGACGGCTTTCGAAATGGAAAGCAAGTCTCAGTCGTCTGGTGTTGTACCAATTTGCGCGCATCTTACGCACATTGATACTGTTGTTAGTCCAACATGTTGTCTGCAGACCTAGGGGCATTATATCTAGGCGGTCCCCGGAACCATATCTACCTCGCCCCTCTTACATCTCCCGCCCCGAAAGAGACGAGGTTAGTTCGAACACCTACTTTATTAAGAAAGGAAGAAGAGACAGACAGAAGAGATAGACTTGAGACATAGATGAGTGATAGTGGATGGGACGCCAATCATGTAAAATTAAAACAAAAATACGACAACTGTCGGGCCCCGCGTTCAGCTTGGGTTCCTATCCGCAATGACCCCTCCTCGTGGAGAGGGGCGAAAGTTGGAAATGGTCTTGTTGCCTTCTCCCGGGCAGAAGTTTCCATGCTCTTTGCGAAGGAGCCGAACTCCGGATGGGGCATTCGGATCTACACCTGCATGAATGTGCCAAATCATCGTAACCTTATAGTATATATATATATTAATACTATATATACTATATATTATATACTATATATATATATATATTATATATTATAATTATATATTAAATATATTACTACTACTTTTATTTATATAGTATATATATATATATGTTACCGCTATTAGGAATATGGAGATAGATCCATGAGCCTTCCCCACGTCAGATACGGATTAAAATTTATATTTACTTATTTGAATTTGGATCGAAGAAAAGCTTATTATTCTCTTAGTGACGCAGTTTCAAGTTCCAATTCTAGGTCAGTGTTTACAAAAGATTTATTTTTAAAATATTTTTTAATAACATTTTAATTAGAAAATAAATTCTTACACTTTTGTTGAAAAAAGATTTTCATAAAATTAATGCAAAAATCAAACAAGAAGAGTCAAGTATGAAAAGTGAAATGGAAAATTAAAATATTAATTAGCTGGTTCCATACTTGATTCTATAATTTGTTCTACGTTGGTTTGCCACCTGGTTTATCTAAGTAAAAAACTATTCTCATGGGAACATCTTTGACTAAGTTCACCTGAATATTACATATGAATGGACTTCTCTGATTTCGTGATTTAAAGGTCCTGATTCAAGCTTCACTGCAAATAGTGGGAGAATTCAAGGTTTGGCAATTATCGATTGGCTTAGAGATAATTGAAGATTATAGTTCCCTTTTACGAGGAGCAGAAGGTTTCGTAACTATTCAGAAGGAATTTGAGAAAGGGAATAGATAGTAACCAGGGAGAAGCCTATTAGAACAATTAGAAGAGATTATTTCACACACCTTGTGAAAACACATCACACTATAAAAAGTCATCACAACTTTGAGGAAGCTTTTTTGGAAAAAACTATGTTGAAGGAAAGCTTTAGTTATTATTCAAGAACGACTTTCATTGGATTAAAGAGACTCATATTCTACTGGAAGGAGGTAACTTTACTGAAAAGTAACGGCATCATTGATATTTTGAGGAGTCCATCTGCGACTCAGGAAGAATTATAGAAATCAGAAGGACTTTCGGGGATTTCGCTACGCTTCGGTATCTGAGAAGTGGAAAATCTACATATTTGTGAATCATACCTAGACATTTATAACAGTTTATTCAGTTTATTTTTTATTGTTTAATAAACAAATTCCGGGAATTGTCGCACTGTTATTGGCGGAATCCACATCTTGTGACAATAAATTGGAGGCTCTGTCCGGAATATTTTCTAAAAGGAAAAAGAAATACTAGAGACCAATAACTTGAAGGACTCTGTCTGAATGGTGCTATTAAATCTTTGGTTGTATAGTGGTTCTTATTTGAAAACAATCAGAGCGTAGTCGTCATTCAGAGTACAGACAACTCTTGTGATACAGATATTAAAATGTGAGCCTCTATTAAAATTTACCTTTTTAATATGGATTGTGCGGCATTAGCAAAGATCGCCCAAGATCTTGGACTAAAGGGAAAAGAGGCCAGGGAATTTATAGCTGCTGAAAGAGAAACTGCTAAAGAAGCAGCAGAGAGAGAAGCTACCAGACAAGCTGCTGAAAGAGAAGCTGCCAGAGAAGCAGCAGAGAGACAAAGAGAAGCTACCAGAGAAGAAAGAGAAGTGAAGACACTAAATGAAAGTTCAAAGATTGCTACTGTTGCCATAGCAACGTATGGAAATAATCGCAACTTTGAAAAGCGAAGGTCCCAGTTAGCCTGTTTCAAATGTGGTAGAAAGGGACATAGGGCTGTAGAATGTAGGAACTATGCCATCTACAAGAGAGATAGCCAACATAGATTTTGGAGAAACAGAAAAAGAGCTTCAATAAAAGATGCTAAGAACCACAAAAATGACAACCGCACGTGTAATAATTGGAGGAAAGCTCGAAGAGAGCGCTGAACCCATAATAAAGTGACAATGAACTGCCGGATGGAGTGAAGCCCGAACTCTTGACAATCTAGCAACAGTTGGAAATCAGCGATGATAATTGCCGTTGAAACTACGGATATGTCAGGCAAAGAGAAATAGACGCATGGCTTCGTGGCCAAAACTACCTGTTATCAGGCATGCTTGTGGTAAAGGATAGAACGGAAGACGTGAAATGTTTGCCCGTAGTCGAATGAAAAATAATAAGGATGTTTGCTAGAAAGTATTGAGAGAGACGCAGGCTACACGTGTTCATTGTCAAAGATGGAATATAGTTTCGGCTGATCACCTAAACTGGAAAGGAGAAAGGCAAGAATGCTGAGACAATACAATCAGAGACTTCCGGTACTAGCCATTCATTGCGTCGATACGCCTTATTACTCAGGACGCGTTGAAGCGATACCCTTACCTATGCTATCTACGATCTAGTGTTAGGTAATTAATATTCCAGGCGCGAGAGACGCAAGTACGCCGCTGCCGGACAATAAAGAACGAAAAGGAGCGGCAGATAAGAAAACCTTTCAGCTTACTGATTTAATAAACAAGTTGTTCGCGGAAAACGAAAGTCTACGTGAGTCCTTAAACAAGAAGGATAAAGAAAATGAAACCTTGAAGAAAGATTTACAAGAGAGAATAAAAACATTGGAGAACGACAAAAAGTCGACAATGTCAGAGACATTACCTTTCAAGAAAAGTAATAGAATTTGAGCGTTGAATTCAAGAGCTTGAAAAGTCAAAAATTCATTCGGCAGATTAAAGTCGTACTCAGGAACAACTTAGGAGACTTTATGGAGAATTTGCTTCTAAGTGCGAAGAAAATTTACGCCATAGTCGAAATGTCAGAACTCAAAAACAAATTGCACAATCTCCAAATTGAACTAGGTGAAGCAAGAAGTGAAGTTATAGCAACTCGATGCGCCGCCGAAAATGTTGCCGCGGCTGAAAAACGAAAATGTGAATCAGAGTTCGTCTCCACTTCCCAGAGATAATGACGAAGAGAAATTTCATATTCAGCCGGAAAATAAGTTCAGTATCTCAGAATCTTTATAAAGGAAATTCAGGAAAGGAGAAAATTTCTTATCAGGCTTATATTGAAGAATTAATTTGGAAGGCAGAAGTACTGAAAAGAGAAGGACTTTTGACGTTCAGAATTTATATCTGCTATTGTAAAATAATTTTGAAGGAAATTCAAAGTCTCAGTTCCTGCAATTCAACAAGTTTGAATACTAATTTATTAAGAGAAGTTACGATTAGTAATGAGTCTAAAGAAGCCTGACATGATAATACTCAGTTAAGGGTTTCAATAATAAGTATCCAACGAAACTAAGGTGAATCTATGAAGGGACCCTAGGGATAAGCCTCTTGATAAGTCAAGAGAGGAGAGGAATCTAAATCTTGGGAAGGTTAAAAAGAAAGGGATTCTCAAACATTTTCTAGGTAAAAAAGAGAGGGTAAAAAGGAAAGAAAGATTGCTGGAAAAAGTTGTAGCAGAAGAAAAAGAAACCAGAGGGAAAGGAAACACCTTTGAAGAAAATACTCTTGAATCGGAAACATCCACATTGTAGTCTTAAGCATACCTTTTCCGATGATAGGGACGTGACTCTGATTAGTCTTTCATAAAGTCCCAAAATTTCTTTTTCTAGGTCTTTGAAACCATCAGGAATTTGGAGATAATTTCTCATGAGCTTCACACGTCAAAAAAATTGGATTATTATATATTTGAAAGGCACTTGGAAGAAACATTTCTATTTACACAAAAGTTCTTACAACATTTAAAATACAAACTTTTATTGACATGCTTTAACTCATTTTTTCACATGAATTATTTTTTAGAAGAACTTTAATTTAGAAAATAAATTTTTCATATGGAAAAAGATTCATAAAATATCTCTCTTGAAAGGATACGCGGAAAAGTTATAAA
Source organism: Trachelipus rathkii (assembly GCA_015478945.1). NCBI lineage: Eukaryota > Metazoa > Arthropoda > Malacostraca > Isopoda > Trachelipodidae > Trachelipus > Trachelipus rathkii. The sequence continues at coordinate 5,504 of JABUQX010019799.1, forward strand.
TGGAAATAAAAGTTATTACCTGGTTACCATACTTGAATTCTATATTGTTCTACGTTTGGTTCTGCACTGGTTCATATCTTCAATAAAAACGTTTTAGAAACGTTTTGAAAAATGTTTTCTTAAGACATTCACCTGTTATTTTAAGAGAGACATTGAGTGATATCCAAAGCTCTACTGCAATAGTGTGAAGAATTCAGGTTTGGCAATTATCGATTGGATTAGAGGATAATTGAAGATTATAGTTCCCTTTTACGAGGAGCAGAAGGTTTCGTAACTATTCAGAAGGAATTTGAGAAAGAATAGATAGTAACCAGGGAGAAGCCTATTAGAACAATTAGAAGAGAAGTTATACAACCTTGTGAAACACATTGGAATTATATAGTGGAAAGTCATACAACTTCGAGAAACTTTTTTTGGAACTATTTGAAGGAAAGTTTAGTTATATCAAGAACGACTTTCATCTGGATTAAAGAACTATTATTTATTGGAAGGAGTTTACTTACTGAAAGTAACGGATCATTGATATTTTGAGGAGTCCATCTGCGACTCAGGAATAATTTAGAAATCAGAAGACTTCGTGGATTTCGCTACGCTTCGTATCTGAGAGAGTGGAGATCTACAGTGTGTACGTACTTTAATTTTCCTTTCATGGGTATTCAGTTTATTATTTTTTATTGTTTAATAAACTTACACCGGTAATTGTCACACTGTTATTGGCGGAATCCACATCTTTGCTACGTATATATCTATTATTATATATATTATATGATATATAATATATATATATATATATATATATATATGTATATATATATATATATAATATTATACTATACTTATATATATATATATATATAATAGTATATATATATATATTCTTCTTTCTTTCTCACCTTCCTTCTCTGCCCAGATTGGCGGTAAGTGCTGTACAAGCATCGAAAAAAGAAAAGCACGTGCGAGAGAAGCAAGTAGAAAAGGAAGCCCAGCCTACCGCCCCCTCTTACCATTAATTAGTGAAAGCTCGTCACAGACAGAAATCCACCCTTAGCAGCATCTCAGTGGGCGACGGCAACGGAACCCTCACTACGAGCTCTCACGTCAACCTGTAGGTCGATACTCCCCAGCCTGCCCCAGAGTGCGGCCACAACCACTGCCCCCCCCCATATCTAGACCCACCTCCCGCTGACAATCTCTCCCTCTCCTATGCACCCCTTTTACTCCTCGCCTCATTCTATCCAACCATTCTCACATTGTTCTCATATCGCTCTAGCACTCACGAAATTCACCGACTCGATCCATTCCTCTTCGGTCTCCAGCCGTCGTTTCCCAACCACCCACTCTCCACTATACATCCGCTTAACAACCGATTTCATTCATCCTTTCCCACATGACCAAACCATCTCTAATACTTTCATTTATTCTCTCATTTACCCCTTTCTTCCACACCACACAACTCTCTAATACGTTCATTCCTCACTTGATTAATTCTTTTCACACCTAGCGCCCCTACAATTGTCCATCTGAACACATGAACTTTAGATCTATCTCTTATTTCCAGACCATAGTCTCACTACCATACAATACACAGGCAAACAACATACCTCATGTAAGAAACTCTAGCCAACTCAAGACTTAGTCCCTTTAGATTCACAACGATTTAATTGCACCACATGCCACCTTCCTGCCATTCACAACTTCCTACATACACTCACTCACGGCATTTCATCCGTTCCCTTTTCCCATCCAAACACTATACCCTAAATATTGAACCAGGACACTTCGCCTCAGCGGTCAACCTCCTGCTCATCAGTCTACACCATACATTCACACTGAGGACTTCCTCACTTACAACCATAACTATACTCTAATCTACGTTTACTTCAGACCCCTCCTCTTCTAACCATACCCTGCCAAATCTCTCACCAATCCTCTTCAAAACTCTCTTCAAACTCGCCACACAGAACCAAAATCATCCGCATACAATAGGTGGCAACCTCACTCCTCTCCATTCTCCATTCATCTAACACCATCTCCTGTCCATCCCCACCTCGAAATCTTTCATAACCCCATCCATATACAACCAGGTTGAATAACCAAGGGACTAACACACCTGTCTCATCCGCATTAATCCGAAACCATCACCATTGACACCAGTATTCTTACGACACGCTTACTATCGTCATACATTACTTTTGATTCCATTCAGAGCCCTACCACAACACCATATATCAATAATACATATATATAAAAAGCTTCCCTATTAACCTATCATCGCCTGTTGTAAATCATAAAACCTAAATAATTTATTCTTCTCTCCCTCATTTTCTCATCATTGTTTCAATGTTTAAAGATTTGATCCACACATCCTCTACCACTACCTAAACGCACCTTGTTCTTCACCACACAGTTCCCTCAGTCACTCGACGCACCTTGCGACCAAAATACAGCATATACCTTCCTACAAAACTCTCAATTAAACTTTAGTCCCCTATAATTTCTACAGTGTCCCTTTTCTCCCTTACCCTGCTATGTACAAAGTTACTATTACCGCTCGCCTCAATCCCTTGGACTATATCCTCCATTAAACGCTTTATTACAAACTTCCAAATCCAATCAATCACCATCTCGCTCACGCTCTTGATCATTTCACTATAATTCCATCTATACCGCATGGATTTACCATTCTTCACTTTCTCACCCTACCCATACCTTCCTCCTTACTAAGAACCTCATCCCCAAATACCTATTCCTTTTCTTGCACCATCAAACCACACAAATTAACTACTACCTCTTTATTATGTTTAAATATTTGTGCGATTTTCGAAGTTTCTTCCACACTCCCCTCACATCCATTTCATCAGTTACAAAGCCACCATCCCTATCATTATTGCTAAGCAGATTCCCCTTTTCTCATTCTGTACCTTTCGCGTTTCCTCCCAGAAGAGCTTACCTATTCCTTTGTATGTCGTCATTCATCCTCCTTCAAAACTATTTTACCCTTGTTTTCTCCTACGTAACACCTTTAGTATTTCTTTTTTCCTCCTTATTAATTCCAAGCATCTTTCTATGAAACTTCATCATTGCCTTTATAGTACATTCAACCACGCTTCTTTTTTACCTTTAACGCTTCATCACCTCTTATTCCACCATCGCTGTTAAACATTGCTTACTTCCTACTTTTAGCCACTACCACCATTCCGTTGCACTACTAACAATTGCTTCCTTCATTTCCCCCAGATTTGTTCAGTATCAACTTGTTCACATTCAACCGATTTACTGCGAGCGCTCTTTACATACTATCCTTATTTCTCTTCTCACTTAACTTCTCCACTCTAATTTTTATCCTACTTCCTTCGTATCACCAATTCCTTCCATCTCAACCCCCACTAATTAATTTTACATAGAACAACATAATGATTCCGATAATCCCATTCCTAACCCCTCACTGATTTAACACCAAACACATACTTCAACATCACCTTCTTCACCAACACCAAAATCAATATACTTTTCACTCAATACCATCTCTACATTACACAACTTAAGTATACTTATGCGATACTCTTGTGTTTAAGAAATATTACTTACCACACATACCTCTCTCTTCACAGCAATCAATTACCTTCCTACCACTTCTCATTTTTTCCCCACCCCAAAACCACCTGTTATACATCCCTTTTTTGATCACCTATCCAACCTTCAGGTCCCCAACACTATTCAAATCTGAAGTCCACTCCCACCCACATCCAGAACATCGATTTCAAATTATCCCAAAAAAATCGTACTCTCTTTCAACGGTTATCCCTCAGTATGACCATCTCACAACCACACCACACCTTGACCTTTAAACTTAAATGTAACCATTGACTTCTAGGACTCACACACACAAAGCTCTGTACCAACAGGTTACCACAGGTCACTCATCAAATTGCAACTCCTTCTCTCTCTCTCTCATTTCTCTTCCACACCCGCACGCACACATTTCACATTCACTCACTCAACAGCTTCCTTCATTCTTTGTTTCAGTCACAACACGCATATAATTAGATATAATATATAATATATTACTATATATATATATTATAATTATATATATATATATATTTATATATATATATATATATATATATATATATATATAATATTATATATATATCAACTATATATATATGTAATGTAAATTAAACACTAATTCATGGCCCTAAATTAGCAGCAGTGGAGGTGATTTTACATAGGGAATAAAGCTTCGAGTAATGTGGAAAACCTCACATATAATATTTAAAAACCATTTCTTAATTTAAAAATAAATTTTAATTAAGCTTTTAACCTAACATTTTAACTACTATTGTTTATATTTAATAGGATACTTTCATTACTTTTTATAAATATCTAATTTGAAAAGTAAAATAAGCAATAGGTATATTTCATTAAAATTGTTCTTCCCCTATAGGCTTCTACTTTTCTGTGTATAATTTATCTGACCTCCTTCCCATTTACTCCTGGTCAGACAAAATGGCCCATCATCCAAAAAGTGCTGCAAAATTACACATTTTGATTAAATTATATTTTATGAAAAGAAGTAAAAAAAAAATATTGTATTCAATACTGAGGATAAAATTACCATTATAAAAATTACAGGAAAAAAAGTCGACGATATATTAGCAATTATCAAAAAAAATATCAATATCGATATATATCGGTCCTCTTGCGGCATCCCTAAAAATCAGTTGCATCACTGATGTTGGCGCGGATGGTTGTTGGTATAGTGGAGTAATATCTTTAATCTATGTGGTTGAGCGCTACTGTGTTTATTATTTATTTTTTTTAATACCAGCATGGCATTCAGTGATGAGAATTTTATTAATCCATTAATGCCAGGAAATATTTTAAAATAGCAAATAAAACTGTTATAAAATAAAATGTATGTGTATTGTGCATTAACAAATTATTCAACAGCGAGCGATGCTATTAATATTCGTACAAAATTTAATGTGTGTATGAAATTATCCATTGGGAGTCGGGAGTCGATTTATTTTTAAACATGTGATCAGAGTCGAAGTCGGAGTCAGAGTTTAAGGAGTCGGAGTCAGGAGTTAATTTATTTTTTGACTCCCCATCCCTGTACTATATATACTATATATATATACTTATATATTATATATATATATATATATATAATATATACTATATATATTATATATATATATATATAGGTATATATACATATATATATATATTAGAGGTGTTATACCGGCAATTTACCGCCGGAATTTGACATTTTTTCCGGTTTTGGTTCCAGCCGGAACTGGAAAATTCCGGCCGAAACCGGAATTGCTAATCTACTTCTAAGAAAAAAATTTGCTGGAAGGATTTATTTTAACACAACCCACATAGACCATCAATCTTTAACGTAACTATATAGTATGCTTGAAATCCGGCTTCTGCCTTTCTCGTACTATGTGCTACTACAGTTTATTAAATAATTATGTTGAAGATTCCAATTCATTCATTCATGGACATGTAAAATTTCTTCTCTGTGATATCACTACTTTGTATTTCTATCTTATTTGTATAGTACTATATAATATTATAGTGTAATTCGTCTCCATATTTCAGATATAATATTTACTATGAGACAAAATACGAGTAAAGGAGATTTTACTCTCCATCAGCGGGATTCGAACACTGTGATCTCAATTTACTGTATGAGTTGGTTACTATCTTACAAAATATTGGTCTTATAAGGAAATAAGATATTTGTTTAAGATAGGCAATTAGTCGAATCCCTGCTAATCAGTAATGTGAATGGCTGCGTTACCTTCATTGCAAATAAAATTTCATTTTTTTCTGATGAATTGCTGTGATTTGGAGGTCACTGATATGCAAAAAAAAATTTGGAAATATTTTTCTCAATACGATGTCTTAATTAAAATCTATCTTTATTAGTATTTTGTACCTCTGTCTTGAAAAATACCAGGACTCTCACCTATTTACTACCAAACTTTTGACTTCAGATATTCTCTTGGATGATGATTTTTCGCATACTATGCTTTATGAAGATGGCGTTCTGTTATGTTTTTGAGAGTGTACTGACCTCGACTTCATATATACTATATATCTATTATATATTTATTATATTATATATACTATATATATAATATTATATATATAGTATATTATATAAGATATATATAGTATATCTATATATATATATATACTACTTATATATATATATTATATATAATATATATATATAATATATATTAGGTATATATATACTATATAATATTATATATATATATATTATATAGTATATTAGTTTAATTATTAGATATATATTAATTATATATATAAATATAATTTATCATAATTTAAAAAATAAAAATATGAATATTTTATTTACTATATATATACTATATATATCTATAATATATATATATATATATATAATACCAAAGAAAACATTTGGATACATGTCTTCTTTAGTAAACATCAAAAAAATTTGAATAAAAAAAGAAAAAAGATGAATTTTTTTTTCTTTTCATAATTTTATTTTATATTTTCTTTATCTCTGTTATCAGACTTTTCGGACCTATTTTTTTTCTTTTTTCTCGCGCAGATCCTGTTGTGCAGCATCGTCATACCCATGCGTTTCCCAAAGCTGATAAAACTCTGCTATCTCATTATTATGTAATAGTTGCCAATTCGTCATTTTTGATCAGGTTATAATTATAATTGCACTACTCCAAAAGATTCAAACACATCACTAACTTGTTTATTTCCTTTTTCTCTTCAATTTAATACATCCCCAGACTCTAAATTCCCCTTGGAATTTAATATATAAATTACATAACTAAATAGCATTTAACACCCTCTCCTTATAGAAAATTCTTTGGCCACGTAACCCATGTTTTTTTTTTCTTCTATGCGGAAGGATAGTATTTACATACATGTTAATTTAATAAATTTTACGTTTACGCGCCTCATATGGAAATAA
>JABUQX010019799.1:20000-26608 GCA_015478945.1 Trachelipus rathkii
TTTTAATTTTTTTTTTTTTGTATGTTAATGTTATCCTTTAGGAGTAGAATTAGTATAATTGTAATTTGTATATATATATATATATTAATATATATATTATATATATATATATATATATATATATATATATATAATATTATTATATATATAATATGGATTAATGTTTAGAAGCTGGATAAGTAACAGGACCGATTGCCCCACATTTTGGGGGGGGGGGGGCAATTCAGTCCACTTCAATTTTTCACATCCCTAAGAACCCTCATTAAAGTGTTTTATTTGATAAACTATGATAAGTTAGTTTCATTTTTAAACATAATTGTATTACAATATTATTTTAAGAATTGGGTTTGAAAACTAATAAAATGTTCGAGTTTGTGGTTCGTTTTTGTCCAAATTGCAAAAATCGTTAAAAAAAAGGCTCGCCGAATTAAGGAATTTCCTTAATTCTTTTAGGCATATTACGTTTTCGTAAGCACCAATGCAAAAACGAAATGGCTTAAGGCTCTGGCAACATCATCATCAGAAGTTTCCTTGTGTATCACTGCCTGTTTACTTTTGCGTAACTGTGACCATCTTTGCTAAAAAAATTGTACAAATTAAATGTGAAAAAACTTTACCCTACTATCTTGCTTGTAAAAGTGGTAAAAATTATTTAAACATTTATCATTTGGATTCTTTTTGTAAACAGATATTAAAAAATTTAATTTTACTGAAGGTTTCAATGTTGACTGAATTGCCCCATGCAAATTTTTTTAAACCTGAACCGAATTGCCCCATGTTACATCAATTTTTATAATAAAACATTTATACTCTTGCACTGAATGACTCCATGATTGCAATTAAGGTTAATGAACTATTTTAAGTACTGATATCTTAGGTACCAATAATGTAGTAAACAATTTAATTTTGACCTGATGATTCTTAGCAGTCCTCTAAAAATTTCACCGAATTTTAAATAGTGCTCAGGTAAAAAAAATCACAAAATTAATGGACTTAAATTAAAGGTTTCATAAAAAAATAATACTAAGACATAAAACACATTATTTAAACATCTCTAAAGAATATTTTACATTGGTTAAAGGCCTATTTTGAGCCACTGGACGAATTTTCCAATGTGGACCGAATACCCCCATTTTTACAGTATATATATATATATAATATAATATATAATATATATAAATATATATTATATATTATATATTATATATATATTATATATATCATATACTATATATTTATATATGGACAAATTTACTTAACGCCCACACGGAACGGGAGCTCGGTATCAAAAAAATTTTTTTCACAGGTAGCATCATATGATACATGAATAGATGTTCTAGGGTCTCAAAGGAAATTTTTTTTTTTTTTTTTTTTTTTTTTTTACCTGTTCTAGGGGCGAAATTATATATATATTAATTAATTATATATATACACGGCAATGTAGGGGGGCTCGAGCCAACGGGGAACACAGGGGGGGACGTTTTCCATACCCCGAAGGGGAGGGGCGGAGGAACCCCCGTGATCACCCAAATACGCAAAGTTCATGCGCCCCAAAACCACACACATACCTGGTCAAAGTGAACCTCAAAAAAACACCAGTGGCACTCAAAAAAACACCACTTTCAATTATCCTAAAAATCAGTAAGAATATGCATAATAATTACTATTAACATGTTTTAGGGCTGCTTTATAGGGTACATATCTCTATAGGGTAAAAAAAAGCAAAAAACAATTTGTACACAAAAAAACACCAGGGGTACATGGCCATATAATATATATATATATATATATATATATATATATATATATAATATATATATATATATATATATATATATATATATATATATATATATATATATATATATATATAATATTATATAATATATATATAAATATAGCGTCGGGTGGGTGACCGGGCTCACCTTTTTTAGAGGGTGATTCGGTCCTACTCTAAAATAAAAAAAATAAATAAAATTTTGATCTTTTTTAATAGGACGCGGTAGTACTACCAGTTTTATTTAGATTATCTTTAATTCTAGAGAAGTTTTTATAGTTTTAAAAAAATAAATAAATTAGGGGATTAAAATGCCCTTCAATAGAAATTTCACTTTTGAAAAATGATTTTTTTTTAACATTTTTTTATAAAATGAAAAAAATTTAGATGAATTTTAATTATTTTTTCAGTGTTAACATCTAACGTTATGCTATAAACTGGCAAATTAAATTTTTGTTCCAAACAGTCCTATGGCTAAATCACTGGGCCTAATTTGGTCCGATTCACACCGCCATAAAAATTGATGAATGGGTGAATCGAAGCCACCATTGTTATTCTTATTTTATGGATATTATTATTGACCATTTTATTACGTATTAGCTACTTTTAATATAATAAACAGTTACTTATTTAGTAAAAATTAAAATAACAAATGAAAAATTTAATGCCAAATATGAATTCCTAAAAGTGTCAAACTTTGTCCCATGAACGAGATGGGTGAATTGGGCCACCACATTTTTTTTCTGATTTTTTTCTACCATTAGTATGGACATTTTTATGACTTATTACTTATTACTTAATTTTAATATGATAAACAATTATTATATTAAGTAAAATTAAAATATAAATTGAATTTTACATAAAAGAGGAATTTAAACAGATGGCCCGATTTTCACCCCTCCAAGGTGAGTCTGAATGAGCTTTATTTAAACTTTAATAAAAACTATTTTTATTAGAATTGCATTATTATTTTTGTGTGTGCTTATGACCTCTACTATAGGCCCTTGATTTTCAGGAAAAAAATTCCAAAGTGCATTAGGGGAAGTCGGGAGATGAAGTTATACCTAAAGTGGTCCAAGTCAACCAGGCCCGACGCTATATATATTATATATATATATATATATATATATATATATATATATATCTATACTATAATATATATATTATATATAAATATATATATATTAGGGATGTACTGATAGTATCGTATCAGTAGTATCCCGCCATTTTTTGGGTATCAGTATCGGTTCAGTATTGGTTAATATGCCCGATACTTCTTACTTTTTGGATGAAAAATTATGAGAAATTTTTAGATTTAATAATAAATCTAGTTTCAATATATATAGCTAGTACTAGGTTTATGTTTTGTTTTTTTTCCATCCAGTATTTTTTAGACTTAAGGAATGCGAGTGAAATTGATCCAAACTTGGGTTTTTAGCGTAACATTTACCTATTTGGAAAGTTATTATTTATAATTTATAAATATTTTAGCTTCCACTTTTTTTTAGTTTGATCAATTAGTATTTTTTTCTATTTTTTGTAACGCAATTCATGAGTGTGTGTGAGTGCGAGAGTGTTTTTAAAACTATCTGGATTATTCATATTTTAGATATTTACTGTAAACAGGGTTTTAGAGCATTTTAAAATTTCAGGTTTTTAAATTTATAGGTTTAGGCATAGGAATAATTTTTTCCTCATTTCTCTTTGTTTTTTTTGTTTTTTGGTTTTCTCTTTTTTTTTTTTTATGATTGTGTCTGATAGCAAATTATGCCAGAAGCTTGCCACTAAACAATTTTCTTAAAAAACCTAACAACTTAACTTTTCTGAACTTAGAAAATTCTCGGTCTCAAAAATGTATGGGTCGCTGTCCTACAGTTTACCTATATATATAATATATATATATATATATATATATATATATATGTGTGTCGCCTACATTTTTGATTTAAGCAAGCAATTTCATCGATAAAACTTTAAAAAAAATTATTTTATTCTGATATTTATTAATACCTTAAATATTAGTATAATCTTAGGTCTGGCAAGCATATGCTCTCATCAACCTTCCATTCCTGCAGTAATACAAGAGCATATTGCCAAATAGTGTTTTTGTTTATTGCTCTGGAGAAAATGTTAATTTTTTTCTTTTTAGTTCCTTTTAGGGGTTCGAGCCGTGTAAGACCGCAAACCCCGACCTGTCATCTTTGTTTGTTTTACTCCGTGGGGTATCTTTAGTTAAACAAAGAAAATTTTAAATTTAAAACTTTGGGCACCTTTGAGCGCTCCCTCAGAGTACTTGAGCTTCTTTGTATTCTCAAAAAACCGTAATTTTTCCAACATTTGAAAATTTTTAAAAAGCGTTATTTTTTTTAATTTTTTTTCTTGGGTAAAAATGTCTCCTGATTATAAAATTTTTTTTATTTTTGCTGTTATAGTTTTTTTAGTTACATGCATGTGTCTTTCGAGACTGCTGACCCTATATATTATATATATATATATATATATATTATATATATATATATATATATATATATATATATATATATATATATATATATATATATATATATATATATGATAGCAGAGAGTGATGATGTGAGAATCATTATCATTGTCTGCTGCATAATTGTTTATTTTTTCAGTTGCAAAGTATTTTTGATGTACGAGATTTATTAATAACATATTAAAATTAAGTAATAATAAATAGAATAAGTAGCATTGGTATAGAGCGACTCCAAATACATATAATAAGTAAGAAGAAATATATATGAGAAGAGTTCCTAGAAGTATCCAGATTCCATAGAAGAGTTCACAGAATTGATGTCAAATATCAGGTAATGATTCTATATGTGTGCGTTATTGTATTATTGTTAGATAGAATATAGAATATAAAACTATTAGGGATAGGTAGTATTTAACAAATTGCAAAGTCGTTTGTGTGAGATTCATCATATATATATATATATATATATATATATATATATATATATATATATATATATATATATATATATATATATATATATATATATATATATATATATATATATATATATATATATATATATATAGTAAAATTTTACTTTTCGTCAGCACTAATTTTTTTAGAGTTCATTTTCGATATTTGTTGGGTTCGATTAAATCGATCAAAAATCGATACTTTGTTATATTGATACATAAAATCCATATTTGGTAATATCGATACATAGTATATATATATATATATATATATATATATATATATATATATATATATATATTATAATATAGTATATAATTATATTTATATATATATATATATATATATTATATATATATAATCAGTAAATCAAATGTCCCAATGGTTTTGAGATTTAATAAGAGTATGAATAGATTTGTTGCGAATAAATGTCCCAAAAGTGCTCATTTTTGGGGTTTATTGTATTTTGGGGTATATCACTAACGAATGCCCACAGGTAGTCCGCCCCGATGTCAGGAGTCAGGGTCTCTCGGCCTCTAGGTGGACTACGGGGGGGACTAATCCCCCCTCCGGGGATGGTCTCCGGAACCCCTGCTCTTTGGTCTTTGGGTGTCACGGGGTTCCTCCGACCATCCCCTCTGGGGTATGAATAGTCCCCCATCGGCTCGAGCCCCCTAAAAAATGTAAATAATCCATTTTAGGTGGCTCGTTGACTCAGTGCCGTAAAAGTAGCCCTAAACTTTACTGATCTACTATGCCGTAAAACAAGCCCTAACTTTTACTGATACCTGTTATTAGCTGCCGAAAAGATAATAAATATATATATATATATATAATATATTAATATATATATATATATATATATATATATATATATATATATATATATATATATACTGTAAAATGGGGCAATTCGATCCAAAATCAGGGGTACTCAAAATGCTAAGGTTTATGGAGACTTTATTTATTTTTATTTTTTTTTGAAATTTTTTTTTTATATGTTAATGTTTATCCCTTTTAGGAGTTAGAATTTAAGTATAATGTATTTGTATATATAATATAGGATTAATGTTAGAAGCCGATAAGTAACATGCCCCACGATTTTGGGGGGTGGGGCAATTCGGTCCACTTCAATTTTCACATCCCTAAGAATCCTCATTAAAGCGTTTTATTTGATAAACTATGATAAGTCAGTTTTCATTTTAAACAATAATTTGGTATTACAATATTATTTAAAGAAATTGGATTCGATAAACGTAATCAAATGTTCGAGTTTGCGTTCAGTTTTGTCAAACTGCAAAATCGTAAAAAATGCTCGCCGAATGTATGGAATTTCCTTAATTCTGTAGGTTGCTATTCTTTTTAATTCTATATTACAGAATTAAGGAAATTCCTTTACGTTTGGTGAGCGTTTTTTAAAGATTTTCGCGATGTTTGACAAAAACGAACGCAAACCTCTAGCGTTTGGGATAATTTACGTTTCCGTAAGAACCAATGCACAAACGAAAAACGGCTTAAAGGCTCTGGCAACATCATCATCAAAGGTATTCCTTTGTATCCTGCCGTGTTACTTTTGCGTAAGTGTGAACCTTATGCTGAAAAAAAAATTGTAAAATTAATTTGTGGAAAAACCTACCTAACTTGCTGTAAAAGTGTAAAAAATTATTTTAAACATTATATTTTGGATATCTTTTTGTAAAAAAATAATTAAAAAATTTAATTTAATGAAGATTTTATCAATAGTTTTTGGGGAAAACTTTATACCTTTTACTACAACTATGGCCATTGCAGTAAAATTTAAATTTTTCTCCAACTCTTACTATTGAACATTCTTTTAAAGATTTCTCATCTCTTTTCTTGCAAAATTAGGTTGAA
>JABUQX010019801.1:2500-5000 GCA_015478945.1 Trachelipus rathkii
TATATATATATATATATTATATACTATATAATATATATATAATACTTATATATATATATATATTATAAACTATTTATCAGGAGGTGGGCGCGCAAATTTTAAACTTTAGTGCGCAAACGCAAAAGCGAAAAGTGGAAAAACTTAGTCCGTAAGCGCAAAGCGCCTAATTTTTCAAAAAAATTAGGTCCGCAAGCGCAAAGCGCACATGTCCGCAATCAAATATATTTTTTTTTAAAAGAACAAATTTAGGAGCGCAAAAAAAATATAAAAAATAAAGCGCAAGTATTTAAAAAAATGAATTATTTTTAAATTTTAATTAACAGATGGAAATATTATATATAACAAAAAATGAGAGATTTAATCTTACTCAATTTCTGTGATCTTCCTCTCGCCCTTCCTCTTTCATTTGCGGAATAGGGTTCATACTCCCTATTTCATACTCTTAGAATCTCAGAGCAGTTGACAACGAATTCGGCTCACGGCCGCTGAGCTGAACGCGGTAATGGGGTATTATACTTAATAAACAAGTCAACTCAGACCTCCTGGTATTCACACGGAAACAGGTTCCTAGTGAGAGGGGAACTGTGGTGAACATTTACTGCAGTCCAGCTATCCAAAGATTTGTCCCAACTTCTCCTCCAGTGGTGTCTGCTGGATATATGGCCCTTCAGTTTCTGAAAATTTAGAAATGTATCAAGAACACAAATATTTATTAAGAGTTTCTATTTGAAAAATATCAATTTTTGTGATAATATATGTAATGCTATTATATATATATATATCTAATATATATATATATACTAATAACTATATATATATATTAATATATATATATAATAGTATATATATATAATATATATATGAGTATATATATTATATATACTATATATTATATATATATATATATGTTATAATATACCCAAGAGATGCCCTGCAACATCTCTTGCAGGATTTTTGAAAAATAACTACCATAAATTGTCATTACCAGAAAAACTACATCATAATTTCAGTGCCTTAATGTGGAGGAGTAAGATTCGATGCAATATTACACTTTATTTCCTCCAGTACCTGGTCTTGGCAGTTGGTACTTCCCTCATTTAAACCTTAGTACCTCATTTAACGTACGAGTTTGAACGTGAGGTGCAGGTCTGTTACCATAAGCAAATCAAAATCATCAAAGATACTGATGAACCTCGGTTCAAAGCCCTTTCTTTCCCTTGTTGACTTGGTGCTTTAGGCAGTAGTTGACTAAGTTTTTGCATTAGTTTAAATTGTCATCCTCTCGTCTCCATTTTCCCGATCTTGTTCCTTGAGGAGGAGAGTTAGGCAAAGCTTAAGGACTCCGCGTACCATTCTTCTCTTTCCTGCAATATATCAAGCCTAACAGCAATAGGCGTCATTATTCGATGTATCCGCAATTACCTCCTTATCACTTTTTATTAAATACTGGACAAGGCTTTTGGTCCATACAAATGTTGCTGATTTGTGTCATGCGGCCTCAAGGTTCTTAAAGCAGGGCCTTTGTATAGAATCGATAGGAAAGTTTCCAGCGAGTAACATGGGTGTTTAAGTTTTCGTTCCCAGCTCGGTTCTTAATTCTCCGAGCAGTTGTAGTTTTCCTGTTTTTGGCATTCCACAATTCCTGTACTTTGGTAAGTTGTCTTATTAAATGGATCCCTTGGCACCAGAGGACCAGCGAGGAACATTTGCGAAAACATCCCTTAGTGCCAAGATGTTAATGTGTAGGAAATGCCCACGGCGATGTTTAGTTAGGGCTAAGTGCATCATGTTCTTCAAGCAGATTTTCTAGCGGAGAGGGTTTTGGCTGGCAAGAAACCTCTGTGTCACTAACTCTTGCTCCATCTCTTCACAACCTAACCACTATCTCTGCAGTAGGTACCTGTTCTTCTTCCTCTTCGTTCACCCGTTTCTGCATGAGCATCCACCCGAAAGGCTGCACAAAATTGCTTCGTTATCTTTTGTAATGTAGACAACCTGAAGATATATTTTTTTTTTAATTTAGTTTGTTTAAAAAATATAATTTGGCAGTTATAATTGTTTCAGCATTACGTTATTATTTCATTGATTTTTACTGACCTTATGCTCAATGCCAAATTGTTGATGAATATCCGTAATATTGTTGGCTAGGACTGTGCTGGTCTGAGAAACAGATAGCTCTCTACAGGCTAAGGACAGCCTTCCTCTCTTCTTCAAATATATTCAAATTAATCCAGTGAACCGTCATCCCCAGAAAACTCCTGTTTGTTGTTCCCAGTTCAGCTGTCTACGGTTGTGGTCACATAACTGACCTTACTGATAATGTTGGTTAAATAAGCCTTCCCTATTATGCATATACATCAAGATCCCTCATCACTTTTCTTCTGGAGGGGAGGTGGAAATCAGAGTTCAGGTAGGACAGGAATTCGACAAAGAACTCATACTCCACAATGTTAATAGTTCCAATGTCATGTAGCAGAAATCTAGAAGAAAAAATATTTGA
>JABUQX010019801.1:12500-32500 GCA_015478945.1 Trachelipus rathkii
TATATATAGATATATATATATATATATATATATATTATATATATTGTAATATATAATTAATTATAGTATATATATATATATATATTATATATATATATATAGGTAAATATTATATATATATATATATAATATATATATAATATATTATATATATATATATATATAATATGCTAAACTACAATGAAAGGAAAAAAATATTTATGTCAGTCAAGCTCTTTCGTTTATTAAAAAAAATTATCTTGATAATGTTTTTAATAAACGAAAGCGCTTGGCTGATATAAATATTTTTTTCCTTCATTGTGCTTAAAGGATATTAACTGATCACGCGTTTTTATAGCAATTATATTATTATAATAATATATATTATAGTATAATATATATATATATATATTATATATAATATTATATATATATATATATATATATATATATATATATATATATATATATATATGCGTGGGGTGTAGGTGAGGAAAAAATTAATTAACATTAATAAAGAAGTAAATAAAATTAGAGAAAATATAAATGATTAAATAATACTATATATATATAATATATATATATATATATATATATATATATATATAATATATATATTATATATATATATATAATATTATATATATAATATATATATATATATATATATATTTATATATATATATATATATATATATATACTATATATATATAATATATATATATATATATATATATATATAATACATAATATATGATATACATATATATATGTATTTATATATATATGTTACTTGTAATATTATATATATATATATATATATATATATATATATATATATATATATATATATATATATATATATATATATTATATATATATATATATATATATATATATATATATATATATAGGGTGTGTCAAATTGACTTCCTTTTTCAAAAAATGAGAGGGTCAAAAAGCTGTGTTTTGGGTAGCGATTCATATTTACCAGAACTGGCAATTACATTGGTTTGCTTGGTAAATAGCTACTTCAAATTAAATGATATTTTCATGTTTCATGTAAAATTCGCAGCAAACTGTCTTCTCTAAAGAAGTACCCTCTTATCATTATTTCTGTCTATATTTCTGCTCTAAGATTTAGAATATACTTATATTATACCATAACATCTGTAAAAAAATTTAATGCCGCTCGTAAAAGTTTTTAAACTAGCAATACTCATTTGCAGCTGAGTGTCTTTTTATTAATTATTATTAATATCATACAAATAGTGACATTTTCTTGATTTTCTTTTTCCAGGCACTAATAGTTTCTTCCAGTTGCAAAATCTGAAAATTCGGAACCATGGCTAGTAAAAGAAAGATAAGACTGGCAACTTCCACTCACATGAGTAACTTCATTGGAACTGGTCGGGAATAGCTGCCTTCTGAAATCCCAACTCTACTTGATGTTCTAAGATATGGGCTTCTGGTAAGAGAGCAGAGTGGAGGAAATGTCAGAAATTACCCAGCAGCTATTCTAGCAAAAGATATTTATCCAAAAGTGCTTGAAAAGTGGGAGCTAGCAAACAGTTGTTTTGTGGTGCCAATTTAAATTCGAGAGTCACAGGCCTGAAGAAGATAGAAAAAACTGGGGAAATGCCAAAACATATATATCTCTTGCAAACCAATTTCTATGAAAGAGGCTTTCATAGCAACGTTAGAGAAGCTTCATCCTCAAGGTCAAGTGTGAGCATTAAGCTATGTTCAGATTTGAGGATCCATGTCACAGGTGGTGCTGACTGCTAAACCTGAAAGTGCACATCTCCTGCTCTTGTTCTAGGATATTGGAAGATCCCTGTCAAAGAAACTAGTGTTTATTAATAGTCAAAAAGAGAAGGTTGGATCTGTTGGACAGCATCAAATTGGATTACCAGACCTCACTGAGCACAGAAGACAAATTAAAAAGCAGAGAGGCAAGAAGTGAAAAAGAATTTCTGAATAGTAAGGCAGAAAAGGAAGGAAGAGTTAACAATACAACCAAAATTAATTTCTTTTCTCCGACGAAGATGAAGAGCAACTGATGTTACAGATGAGAAATCTGAAGATCCTTTGCAAATCCATTGTGATGATTTAGATGTACCTTCTATTTCAAGTACAAGTCAGTAAAATACATTACAATTGCGCAATGTTTCAAAGTATTAGGTATGGTGTTGGTCTACGTGCTACAGCTGCCATTACAACAGCTGCATTTTTGGATGCTGGATTAATTACTGAAGGAGACATGAAATCACTTGATCATGAATTTCATGCTCGATGCCGGATAGGCAATATTGAATGTATCTTTTTTGATAAACGCAAAGATTCCACTAAAGTTCTGTTGCAAGTAGATAACTCAAGTCATCAGTTTCCAAGTATTGTGAAAGAAAAGCATTACACTGCCTCTTAACTCTTAAACGTTGTTCTTATTACATGTAAAATTGAATCTAATCTTTATCCTAAACACACTGTTTTGCCTCTGCCTGTTCACTCTGATCTTTCCTTCCTGCAGGACGCTTGAACTCTTTATTAAACTGCGCCGAAAAAGTGGGAACATCGTCCTAGCGCTTTAATCTCCGTTTCTTCCAAGATTTTCGAATCTATGCTTAAGAGGAGGGTTTAGAAAAACATCTTGAATTTTCTAATCTTGTTCCTGGTTGTCAATATGGTTTTCGCATCGAGTGCTCTGTTGACAGTCTCCTTTCACTTCTCTCTCCTTTTGGGTTCTTTGCTCTTCGGTATTTCGGAGAATCTTTTATTGAGGTGTTAGGTATTAGATTTGATTACGAAAATTCCTATCCTATCCTCCTCTCTCAGCAATCTTCTCTTCGATTACTTTTCCTGTTAATCGAGGGCAATAGTTGTAGACGGTTACCGTTTATCCTTTGAATACATTAATAGTAGTTTCCCTCTGAGTTCTGTTCTATCCCCCAACCTTTTTTCTAATTTTCATTAATAGATTTCTCTGTCTCTTTATAACCTATCCACACTTACAATGGTGATTCAACTCCTCATTTATTCCTCTCACTTTGCAAGGCGTCCCAATCTGCCTGAAATAGCTAATATTATGAGGAATGCCTCGGAGCAACTAACCTCTTTTGTTCCTCGTATTTCTTTCTAATTGGGAAAAAAAACAAGTTCTTTTCAATGCCTCAAAAACTCAGTTACTTCAACTGTCTACTAGACAAAATATTTCACACAACTGTAACATCTTCTTTGGAAACACACAACTAATCAAGCCTTCCACTTTTCTTAATATTCTTTTTATTTTTCCTCTTGTTCTTGATCTTTCTCGGAATGATTAATTTATTTCTCTTATTAAGAAAGCCTTTAAGTGATTAGGTGTTCTGAGGCATCTTTTTAATTTTTTTAAGCAGCTCTAGTTGTTTGCTCTGTATTGGGGCATTCTTTGTCCATATATGTAGTGTTCATAGCATATCTGGGAAGGTTCCACACACACATAACCCTTAAAAAGGGTGGTATCGAAAGGTTTAATCAATTTCAAGTATCCTACTCTCACTGGCTTTCCCCAATCTATTTCATTGTTGAATCTCTCTTCTTATATTATCACTATTACAAATGGACATTATGCTTCCGAACTCTCTGATCACATACTTCCTCCTTTGAGAAGAGCTTGTGCTACTCATCCTTCTAAGGAGTTTTGTCCTCATCTTTATGTAACTTCCTGACCCTAGACTTAACTGCTACATTATGTATAATATATATATATATAATTAGTTAGCTTTTCAAACAAGACATCTCTCTCAATATCATCTCTAATATAACTCATACCTAAAATCATAAAACCTAAAGAAAAACTCTATCTCATACTCTAAATAGCTTCCAATCATTTATTCTTATACACAAATATATAACCTCAATAATATAAACTAGTCAACATCAGATTGTGGAAAACAATAAGCATCCAAAACTCAAACCAATTCCCAACACTTCACACAATTGAAATATCCATTCTACTCTCAATAAAAGCCAAAAATCTCACTCTTAGAATAATATATACCTCATAGAACCTTATACCAAAAATACAATATTATTTCTAAAAAGACCCTCGTACACTACTATTATGCGAAACTCAATAACTCTCACAATAATAATATATACTACCTCACGCACCCACAAAAACAGTAATAAAAGTATTACCTCAAACTACCTACCTTAAAAAGAAATAAAGGCTCAATATACATAATATACACTCATACAATACTCATAATAACATAAATAAACCTCTAACGTAATATATAACTCACTAAAAACAATAATACCAAAAATAACGCTATAATCATAATAGACATATAGATTTGAAAATAGATGAGATGAATGAAAGAGAGTATTTGACAGAGGCCAAATTTTGCTCTGAATTGAAATTACCACTAGTTTCGGATTCAAAGAAACTCCAAAGCTATTTTAAAAATACAAGAATAAAAGGAAAAAAATTTCTCTAAAGCGTTGCATAGCGTTGCAAATATAATATACTATATATACTAATATATATATATATATAATAATATATATATATATATAGTAAATATATATAATATATATATATATTATATATATGTATATTATACTTATTATATATAAATATATATAATATATATAAATATATATAATTCACACACTCACGGCAGTATAGCCTATCCTAAGAGGGGAAACTTTATCTATTGGTAATTATCTAACCTAGAATCCGGAGGGACGAACCGGAGCCCTGCCATGCACTCTGTCGCTCTACCGAGTTGAGCCACGGTAGCGGCATATATATATATATATATATCATATAATAATATAATATAATATATATATATTAATATATATATATATATATATTATATATAATATATATCATAATATATATAATATATATATATATATATTAAATATATATATATATATATATATATAAATATATATATATATATATATAACTTCATAATATAATAATATAAATAATAATAAATATATATAATATATATATAACTAATAATATAATATATAAAGAAAAACAATTATAAAACTATATATTGTTAAATAGGGAATCAAATATTAAAAATTAAACAGATGTTTACGTTTCGCAGACTAGACAACGTCTCCTCTCAGAACTTAATGCGCAAATTAAATTAATTAATTGACAAATAATATAACTTAAAATAATGAAATATAAAAATTGAAAGCAAATTAGCAGATGCAACATAAAATTACTTCACAAAGTATTAAAGTTATGTTGATGAGTGAAGATACTTTATTTTTTCAGATATGAAATTTCTTGATATTAGATCAAATTAAAGAATCCCTCCGAAATATTGAAATTAGATTTAGTTTGAAATAAAAAAATTCTAATAATTGATTTAGATTTTTATCCTTTGAGTTAAACACAAAAAGTTCCACCTTCACAATTAATGATGTGCTCATTCGTATAGATGTCTAAAAATGGCATTGTTGGTCATTTCCTCTTTCTAACCCACCCCTAATGTTGCTTCATAATCGGACCTTCGGGTTCTTCAACGTTCACCGAAATATGAATCATTACAAATTCCACAAGGATTGTAAACGCCCCAGTCTTTTCAAATTTAGTCGTATTATTATTTATCAAAATTGTGATAGAGTATCCAAGGAAAAAACTTGAATACTATAGTGAATAGTCCAAATAGCGTGTTCAAACAGACAATGGTTAATGTTCAATTAGTTGAGGTGAGAACTGGGATGACTATATAACAGTTATTCAAAAATTAGAAAAGGAACCTTTTCCCTTAATCCCAATAGCTAGAATAAGCCTTGTCTGACACTTCTTGTCGATTAAAAATTTTGGATAGGCTAAGTTTTTCTAAATATACGAAAGATAAAATCACTTCTAGCCAACATTTGGACATCACGATAAAGAAATCTCAACATGCTTAAAAAATACAAAAATCAAAACAGTAAGCTTTTTTTAATGGACAGAGGATGAGAAGAAAAATAATGAGACAATTGATTGGTATGGTGTGGTTTGCGATTACATTTAAAAGATAAAAGAAGTTCCTGTGTATGATATAATTAGAATGTCAAAAAAGGAATGCATCCATCACTGTGTTTCGTAAGGTAATTTTGATAGAATGGGTAACATTATTTAATTTGAAGAAGGAATCATTTAATAGGCAGAAGGAGTAGGCGACAAACGAGTAATGAATCGTCAACATATCTCTTCATGAACCAACTTGAGAAAAGAGAGTGGCCTGTGGAAGGAGTCTGGATTCAAAAAATTCCATATAAATATTTGCCATGATCGAACTTAGACTACTGCCTATACTTGCACCAAATATTTGCCGATAAAAATTATTGTTAAAGGTAAAAACATTTTGAGACATACAAATACGTAGACAATTAATAAAATATATGAGGAATGGGTAGTAGAAATGTAAATAAATTGAAAATTTCTGAATAAAAAGTTTGAACAGATAAAATCTAAATCAATTATTAGAATTTTTTATATTTCAACTAAATCTAATTTCAATATTTCGGAAGGGTTCTTTAATTTGGACCTAATAACAAGAAAATATGTATCAAGAAAAAATATATTATCATCAAAATAATTTATATAGTGAATATTTAATGTTGGCACCAGTCTTGCTATTGCTAATTTCAGTTGTTATATTCATAAATTCAACTTTTCATGTATTATTTTGTCAAAGATTAATTTTATTTCCATTAGTCTGGAGAGAACATAATACTAGTCTCGAAACATAAACAACTGTTTAATTTTTAATATCTTTCGATTTCCCTCATCTGCAGTCTCTGTAAGTGTTTTAAATTCGTGTGTTGCCTTGTGACCGATGTTGTAATGAGTTGAGATAGTTATTAAGAAACAGTACGTGCTAGGACTACTCCTAATTTCGAAAGCAATTATGTCTATAATTATAACTTTTATTTATTTTAAATTATATTATTTACACATACATAGTATGTATGTATATATAGTAGCAGTGTAGTTAATTATATTTTCTAGATAGTCACAGATAAATAGTTGGTACAATGAGTTCGTTGCCGGGAAGTAATAAAACTACTACGTACGTACGTATTGTTATATAGTGAGTATATTCAACAAATATGATAAGATTATAATTTTAGATATAAATAAATATATATTATATATTACGATGTAAATATAAGACTATTTATTGTTATCTACTACAGCATAGTTTCTAGTTACTAACATCTCAGTTTAATATTATTATTTAGCGGATGTGAGTATTGAAAATATATATAATATGGATATATTATATAAACTATATTATACATAGAAATACTAGGAGGCCATAATACATATAATAAAGATATATAATTGCCATATGACAGATATATCATGGAAATATATTTTAAAATCTATTAATAAGTATTAATATATAATGAAAATTATATAATTACTTTGATACGATCTAATATTTATAACAACATTAACTGATAGGATATTAGCCTCAGTAGAATATATAAAACACGAGCGTGATAGGGTATAGTGAATAAAAATTCGAGTGAGGATATAATATTGATGTATCTTTATATATATATCGTCATATAAGATTAAGATAATATAATTCACTAATATATTATTTAGGATATTGATTATATTTATCTAATAACATATAAAGGCAACCAAAAATAAATAAATAAGTATAATAAATCATAAAAGTTATAATTTATGATATAATAAATAAAAGGTAGGATAGTTATACATAAGTAAGAGAGATGAGGGATGTATAGATATTGAGTTAGATAGATTAGGTCTATAGTGAGTAAATATACAGTCACCAAACTAGCTTTATCAGTTAGTATAGCACCCAGTTACTAAAGCGTATCCAAGTATACTAGTGATAATAGACGGCTCATAACCACAACAGCACCACCCACAGGGCATCACTCTCACAACCCACTACAATATATACATACTCAATAATATACATAGTACTTAATAATTAAGTACCACAATCACTGCATCATAATAATAAGTATATAAAAATACGAATACACTACTATTAGCTCAACACTCATCTGAGCCCTCACAACACAAACTAAGATCACCCTATTACTCCACTAAAATTCATCACTCACTACTAGTACTAACTAAGAAACGGGTACTATCATGAAGGCTATTATGAGACCGACCACTCCTAGGACACATTAGCATATAAGAAGGGATGAAATTGATACGAATACGCTCTAATAAGTGTAAAAAATAGCTCTGATGTCCAGGGGCGAATAGTAGCAGAGACTGGGTAGAGAAGGTCAAGTCCGATAGAATACCTAGGTTGCTACAAACGATAGGACAAATATCGCAACCTCGGAGATATAAGACACAGGGTAATATACGTATTATCAGTGCACGTGAATGACTATCTCTCGTAATTTGTCACGGAACAACTAGTGCGTCGAGTGACTCGAGGTTGATAGAGCACACTAACAAGCGCTGCATTTAGAAGTGGTGAGCTACTCAGGCATGTGTAGCAATCAACTCTCTTACGTGAAGCAGTGACTGACCGAATTAGTGAGTCCAAAGTCAGAGAAAAGGAAATTTATGTGGATTGTGCAATAACTGCGCGTATGACAGTGAGTTTGAACTAAGGGAAGCTCTGTTGAGTCTCATGGGGTGTAAATGAATACTATAGGATATTATTGCTGAGAGTAAACTTTGAAGAATTAAAAATATGTGTCTGGTTTGCAAACGTAAATATAATAATATGTAAATTGATAATTAACTCTCTAAACCTGTATATTGAGATAATCCCTACTCATTACATATAAAATCCATTATTAATAAATATATATATAATATATAATATAATAATTGAAACTATATATAAAATAAGTAAAGTGGAGAGTGAATGGTTTAATATTACATAATGGGCTAGACGAACATGGTGCCTCGTATGCCCATTTATTAACTAGTCTTCCTTGCTACATAATATAACCATTTTTACTAGACATAGCGATAAGCATTCTTCACACTGGTAAGCGTGATTTTAAGGTAGGGGTCACATGGGATGGTATTAGAATGTTGGAGAATGGAGGGTGCCTTGCTTATTGTATACACATGAATAATGCAAGGGGACTAAGTTTTGATTGCACTAGGGTTCGGCATGAGGGTATGTTGTTACCGGCGTTATTGAATAATAGCGAAATTATTGTGCAGTATAATAGCTACAGATCTAATGTGTAGTCTTTTCAGCTGTTCAGATTGATAATCTTAGGGGCGTGTTATGAATTTTGGGAGCTTTGTGGTGTGACGAAAGGGGTGAATGAGAGAATAAATGAGTCTGTATCAATGTGGTTTGGTCAAATGGAAAGAATTGATGATAAACGATTGGTTAAGGGGTGTATAGTTGTGTGTGTTGGGAAGAGACCGGCTGTGAGACCAAAGAAAAGTGAATTAAGTCAGTTTAAAAATGTTTGAAGGAAAGGAATGTGGAATTAGCAAAAGTTAGAAGAATGGTGCATAACATGAATAAATAGCGTGGGCTTGTGAGGTGGCATGAGGTGGCGTGAGGTGGCATGGTTGTGGGCTTGACCCAGGTGATAAACCCTTGCATTGACGAGATGCTGCAGTGGGTGACAGTAGAGGTGTGGGAAGCTTCAGGGCAATAATAAAATAATAAATATAATAAATATAATAAATATATGCTATAATAATATAATAAATAAATGCTTAATTTAGAATATTTGCTTTATGTTTGAAAATAATCATTGATTTTACTTAATCATTATGAAACGAAACACATTTTTCATAGAATTTTTCAACTAAAACGATAGTAGATTTAGTTTAGGATTCTCAGTCATGTTGTAAATTAAGATCAGATAAGATCATTCATAATTATCTTAAAAGATTTGTTAAAATTCTAAATGATTAACAAACCATTCTTTATTGTTTCAGAGCCTCCGTTTATGAATAGCTTTTCCAATTCAAACAAAAGCTAAAATACTTAACTGATGTTACGAAGAAATGAATGGGAAAAAAGTATTCTAATATTTTTTTTTAAAGAATATATACATTTGTTTAACCTTAACACGAAAAGGGAGAAAGTGTTTAATATTCACAAAAGCGCAAGAAATAAACCTTTGAAAAGGTCTTCTGAGATATGAAATATTAAACTGTATATTTTAAGACTTGTCTGGAATAATAAATAAAAGTAGAGCATACATCTTCAACTTGCAAAAACTTCTGTTCCTCCTCCCACGCGAGAGCAAAAGAGGGCTAATTTATTAAGTCAAATTTTCAGGCGAATTAGAATTACATTCAGAATAAAGGAAAAATATTACTCCATAGAACGAAAAACTTCTTTTTCATTTTTACTTAATTTTAAAATAAAATCAAAACTAAACAATTTCAGCTTTTATTTCTTTACATCAGGTGTTTATATTTTTCACTTTATGAGCTATTTGTTTTTTTATTTTAATATTTTTTGCAGTATATATATATATATATATATATATATATATATATATATATATATATATATATATATATATATATATATATATATATATATATATATATATATATATATATATATATATATATATATATATATATATATACCTTATAATTTTTTTCTCACTTCCTGACCACCCTTTCTTCAGAGCTGCCACACTGCCTCAAGATACCCCGCCACCTCGGCCGGTCTCCTCCATAGATCTTCCAGTGCTGAGATGTTCCATGTTGCTTTGGGTTGAGAGTTAGAGTGACAGATTAGAAGGAAGTGAGAGACAGTTTCCGGGGTCAGGTTACAATTTGGACAGATGCTTGATATGGCTCGGTTTAGATTGAATCTTTGTTTATGGTATTGTAGGTTTGGGTGGTGGCCGCATCTTAGTTTGGCCAGGGATAATTGAATGGTTCTGGTGAGAGAGTTGAATTCTGAAGCTATTTCATGTGGATGTTCGTTTAGTATATTGTAAGGTGGTCTTTCTCAAGTAGTTTTCGGTTAGGAGTGTGTGGATATATTTGGTGTATGATGTGTTGTTTTTGAGGAGGTGGGATGTTGTTTAGGATTTGTATTTAGGATACTGCTGTAGAGGAAGGAGGTTGTTTAAGTTTGTTATAGGTAGGATTATAGAGTTCGATGTGACAGTGGTGTTGAGATGCTAGTGTTTTGACAATGAATTGTGTTCCTATAATTTCTAAGAATTTGTCAATAAGTGGAACTTTAGTTTCTTCGTGTAGACTTTGTTTGAAGAGACGCGAAGGAGCATCCTGTTATTATTCTGAGTGCCATGTTTTGTGTTATTTTTAATTTTCTCATGTTATTCTTGATCAGGAGTGGGTGCCATGTAGGAGAGGAATAATATAGTGTTGGGAGAATAAATTGCTTGTAGATTGTAGTGACAATTTATTTATTGTTAGTGATATCAGTATCTACTATTATTCTTAGTATATTTAATTTCTTGTTTGCTGATGAAGTTATGATGTATGTGTGTTTTGTGAAATTTAAATGTGTCGTTGTTATGTCTAAGATTTTGGGAGTTTTGTTTAGTGGAATTACAGTGTTGTTTAGGTAGATTTGGGGGTGTAAGGTTCCGAATTGTCGGCCTGTAGTGATTAGAGTAATTGATGATTTGTTTGGCGAGGCAGACATTCCATTGTCAGTTACCCATATTTGAATTAGGTTAATATATTGTTGCCTCAAATTTGTGGCTGTATTTAGGTTTTGGTTTGTAGTGGCGATGGTGATGTCATTTGCGTATTTTGTAATGTTGGTGTGGTATGTTTGTGGTTGTGGGAGATCGGCACTGAATAGGTTGAACAGTGTGGGGATATGATTGCTCCTTAAAGTGCTTTGTTATTGATGTTAACTGTGCTAGATTTTTTTGTTGATTTGAGTTTGGGCTGTTCTTCCTGATAGGAAGTTAGATATCCATTTTTTGAAATTTGTAGGGATGTTGGAGTTTATTATTTTGTGGAATAGGTTGTGTTTTGAAACTGTGTCGAAGGTTTTGTTGATATCGATTGCGATGAGTATTGTTTTGTGTGTGGGTTTGTATTTTAGTCCGTTTATTATGGGTTGGATAATGTTTATGAGTGCAGATGCGGCTGAATTGGTTGAGTTGTGGTTGGAAGCCGTGTTGGAACTTTTGCTTAAGGATGTCAGATGTAGTTTTGATCATAATGCATTTTTCGAGGAGTTTGAATTGGGTTGATAATAATGATATAGGAAGGTAGGAAAAGGAATTTGAGGGATCTTTTCCGGGTTTTAGCTTTGGTATTATGATAACTTTTTCCAGATTGGGGGAATAACATTTAGACTGATGGAGCTATTAAATTTATGTGCCAGTTGGGATAGTCCTGTATCCCTTAGGTTTTTTGAGGTGTTTGTTTGAGTTACTTTCTGGGCCTGTGGGTGGAGAGTTTTTAAGGAACTTTATGGCATTTCTAGGTCCATAGTGGTTATTTGTATTGCTTGGTAGTTGTTGCTTTTTATTTTCTTGAGGGCTTTGATAATTTTCATGTTTTGTGGGTGAGTGGGTTTTTGGCTTTGTTTAGCAAAGTGTGTAGCGAGGGTATTTGAAAGTTGTTTGGAGGTTCATTGGTTTTCCGAGTTTTGATTTTTGATGGATTCATGTGTGAGTGGTTGGGAATTGTTTGAGTTTTTCAGGATGCTTATTGTTTTCCACAATCTGATGTTGCTAGTTTTTTGGAGGTTGCTTGTGAGAAAAATTTGGAAGTTGCTAGAGGAGTGTGTTTTCGTTAGGTTTGTGATTTTAGTGTTTGGTGTATTGATGTGCATTTGAGATGATTGTGATTGACCTAAATTTCTGAGGGAATTGCGTTGTTTGATTAGGTTTTCTATTTCGGGGGTTAAGGTTAAATTGTATTTTTAAAGAAATCCTTTGGGGATATGTAGGTTTGCGGCTTTTTGTATTGATTTAGTGAGGTTTTGGATGGATTTGTTGAGTGTGGAGGTGTTGGTGATGTTTAGAAGGGGTACGTTGTTTTATATGTGGTTAGTGAATTTTTCCCAGTCGGCTTTTTTGTAATTTGTGTATGTTTTTCTGAGAGGGGTGTGTGATTTATTGGAGTTTTGATATTTAAAGATGATAGGAAGGTGGTCGGAGTTTAGGTCGGTTAAAGTGAGCCAAAGTTATTTGATGTGTAAATTGGGTGAGCATAACGTTAGGTCTGGGGAGGTGTAAGTTTGATTAGTTTGGGGTGGGATTCTGGTATGGTGGTTTGGGTTGTTGAGGATGTTTAGGCTTTCAAGGTTTGAGAGGATATGAATGCCTCTGGGGTTGGGAACTTGGGCATTGTACCATGATGGATTGTGAGTGTTGAGGTCACCTCCCATTATTAAATTTGAGAGTTTTGAGAAGTGGGAAAGATTTGGTTTATAGTTGTTGGGGCTGTGTGGTACGGAATGTAGATTTTTATCAGGTTGTGCGGCTTTTTGTTTATCCTTATCGTGAAAGATTGTAGTTTTGTAGTGTTGTAGAGTGTGATGTGGTATTTATATAGGGAAGTGTGTTATGTAAGAGAGTTAACAGAGTGATTTTTTAGGATTTGAAGTAAGTGGATCGTGTAATATCCATAAAATTTTAGGTCTAGATGATTTTCAGGTATGTGGGCTTCTTGGATAATTGATATGTTTATATTGTGATTTTTCAGGAAGATTTCTATTTCTTTGTTTTTATTGTGAATTCCGTTTATATGGTTTGTAGTATGTTTATGTTGTGTTTCTGTTTGTTTGAAGTAGGGTTGTTGATTATTGTGTGTGGTTTACAAAATTGGTAAATCCAATTATGTTGTGATGTAGGGAGAGTTGTGAAGGGCGAGCAGTGTTTATGTATCGACTGCTTGCATTGATTGCATCGGACAGATTTCCGTCTTACGACTTTACTGCAAATTGGACATATCCATATCAGATCCAGGGTTACTTTCTATGTCCCCGGTTAAAGCATGCATGTGCCGGTAAGTATGCTTCAGGATGAAAAAAGAAGAAATAAAGTATATGAAAGATAAAGAGTTATGAAAGATCCGCGGAGGATTCCTCCGGACGAGGCGGCGGCGCAAAAGTCGCTGCAAATACTACGAATATTCTTGCGAGTAGGGGGATGGGCGAAGTAGCTTTGAAGATTTTCGTACATTTGACGAGCGTTTTGCAGTATAACGGACATGCACGTATACTCTTTATATATATATATATATATATATATATATATATATATATATATATCTATGATTAATATATTAATATTAGACACTATATATATATATATATATATATATATATATATATAATATTGACCTGTCATGTTTTAACAACTCGATCAGTTTTTGATATTTTTTTTTGTTTTTTTCATATATTTCGAAGTATATGATCCTAACAATCAATTTAAGTGGTGACGGACATGATTCCAAAATATATAGGACCTTTTTACGTTTTTAGACGGTCGTCCATTTTATTTTTTATTTTTTTTTATTTTTAACTAAAGGAAATACCCAGGGTAAACCGCAAAGATGGCAGGAGTGGGGTCTCTCGGCATCCGGGGAACGAAGGGGAGGGGACCCCCCCTCCGGGAGGGTCCCTCCGGAACCCCCGCTCTTTGGTATTTGGGTGTCGCCGGGGTTCCTCCGCCCCTCCCTACGGGGTTATGCGAAAACGTCCCCTCTGTCCCCGTCGGCTCAAGCCCCAAATATTTTTTTTTTTTTTATTTAATTATTTTGCTTTATTTTTTTTGTAATAAGCCTTATATGCTGATTCCAAATATGTAATTTCTTCTTCTGTAGCGCCATTTTAGTTCTCGAGATATTTCATTTTTGAAATTTTTTCTTTTATAAATGTGATTTTTTAAAAAATTATTTAAAATATTCAGAATTTTTGAATATATATATATAGTTATAAAAAAAAAAAAAAAAAAAAAAAATCAAAACTGACGGAGTCGTTAAAAACATAACAGGGCCTATATATATATATCATATATATATATTATATATATATGAATATATATATTATATATATATATATATATATATATATATATTATATATTATATATATATATATATATATATATATATATAGAGAGAGAGAGAGAGAGAGAGAGAGAGAGAGAGAGAGAGAGAGAGAGAGAGAGAGATGAAAATCTATTGTAACACGAGTAAACCTTCGTTCCTATTAATATTTATTAACCACAATCAAATGAGAAAAACAAAATTGAAATAACTTTTTTAATTGGTTTAAAATTAAACAATAATCCCCAAAATGGAGTGTGAAAGGTCATAAGGTAAATAATATTCTCCCATTACAAACCCAGCATAATTCGACGTGCCGGGACAGATTTATTATTGTCACAAGAAGGAGTTACGCTTTTAAATATCTTTTGAATAATTCACTTCTGCAATCAAAGCAAAACGCTTTAATGAATTTCGTAAATCAACTTGTATAATTTTATAAACAAATAACCGTTTATTATATCTATTAATTCAATCAATATTAATTGCTTTTACGTGCGCAATTGTGTTTATATTTAAAATGAAATTTGTTTTGTCATCATATATATATATATATATATATATATATATATTTATATATTATATATATATATATATATATTATATATATAATATATTATATATATATATATATATATGTTGGTATTTTGGTTTAATATATATATAAGCCGAAAATTACTAGGGAATCTTTGTAAGACAAAGCATGCATTGTCATTAGAGGGTATGCAAACTGTAAGAGGCTAATTTGCCGGTCTCATGCATCCACCTTAAAATCTCTGGTGAAGCCTCCATACTTGTCTACCGTATTTATTATTTAAAATTCAAATCTTTCGCGCTTCTTTCTTTACAAAGAAAGAAGACGCCAAACAAAGAGCTAAGCTTGGCGGGAAGTGCCCAAAAGGGACAATGCCAAGCTAACTCGAGATCAGTCCTTTGATAGCGCTCCCACGATGTGGAGTTGCCAAGTCCGACCTCCCCTTTACAGGTCACTTAGATTAGGATTTCTTGCCAATTTTATTTGTTAGTTTTATGTGTGTGTTATCATAAGTTCTAACGACATATTGTGCATAGAATTACCTCATTTACTTAATTGATCAAATCCAGATCTGTCAATTGTCCGTATCACTATTGTCAAATAAAGGCACTACGAGGAAAGTACTCTCAATTAACCCCCTCTGATTAATGATTGCAAGATCATTAATCATTTTGATAGCCAAAGTGATTTTGGCCTAGACATCAGTGGTGACAGCCCAGAGTGACAATTAGGGGTGTGAGGACCCCCAGAAGTGAAAATTAGGGGGCGAAAACCCCTAAAGTGACCCCTAAAACCCTTAATTTAGAGTCAGATAGTGCCTAAATTGCGAAAATTTCAAATTAATCGAAAAAAAAAAAAAGTTCCGTTACTTTCTCGTCAGTGCAGTGCCTAAAATAGTGATAGTTGGATAAAGTAAATAAATTATTTGAGTCAAAAATTAATAACGTGAAGAACAAACTTCTTATTAATCACATTTTAAATAAGGAAATAAAGTCGTTATTACTTCGAAAGCGAAAATTTCAAATTCAAGCTCTCGATTTAGGCCTAAAACCGACGCCTAAACAAGTGATTCAAAGTTACTCCAAAAACTCAGTCAGTAACAACAAGACCATAGAAATGGCATCCGTTAAAAAGTTAAGCCTTAAAACTAAGGCGAAGAACACTTCAAAAGGAGGGAGGAAGAAAACTCCATCCCCGCAAAACCCCCAACTCCCTCAACTTCTTGAAGAAACCGCGCAAAATCTCCTCAATAGAGAACCTACTTTGGTGAAAGAATTTTTTCTAAAAAGTTTACCCCCAACGGTATATGAACATCTCCACAAAATCTCATCATGTGTAAGGATACACACGCTCGCCTGCCTGGGCGACACTTTGTACGAAAACACAAATTAGAAAAAAAAAATAAAGAACATGTGGCGGCAACACCACCTCCTCGCCACCATCCTGAAAAATTTAGGTCACGCAGCAAAAAGAAAAACAAAGCGGCCTTTAATCCAAAAAGAATCTCCATCCCCCTTCCCCCACCAAGTAGTGGGAAAATTACTTTAAAAATTCAACCCAGAACCTCGTAGTGGTAAATAAATGTATCAATGAAAAAAATTAAAAACATTTTAGATCAGAAATCAAAAACCACTACTACTACTACTACTACTACTACTAATAATAATAATAATAATAATAATAATAATAATAATAATAATAATAATAATAATAATAATAATAATAATAATAATAATAAAATAAAAATAAAAATAAAAATAAAAATAATAAAAATAAACAATAGTGATAAATATGCAGACGTTGGAAATAAACAATAAAGTGAAAATTGTGAAATCCTATGTAAGGAAATTGTGATTCAAAGACACCCGTAAATCTCTGTAAAGGCCTTGCATGCGCCCTCTTGTGTTAAAATTGACAACTAAGATTTCGAGAGTAACAAAAATTTAAAAATGTTCCAACTGTGATAAAAATATCACACTGTCAGAAAAAGCCAAAATCGGCAAATATTAATTAAAAGAGTTTCCAAAATTGGTGAGGTTTTGTCTTATAATTTTATTATCTCTTGTTGCATGCCAATGTACTTTTTATTTTAAATATGATACTTACTATAAGAAAATTATTAACCTATTTTAAAAAGTCAAAGTCTCAAACGACAACTGATTCCATCCTTTGAGTTGCCACATAACGCTATATAGAATAAATATGCAAACTGCCCAAAATATTATTTCGTAAAGATCAAAATAAATAAATAATAAATTTAAAATGAAAGTTACTTCATAATTTAGTAATAAATTCAATTAAAAATTCCTCAAAAATTGTTACTAAAATAAAAATGATAAAAATATCAAATAAAATTTCTTTAAAAGATTGACTCTGTACAATTCTAGCGAGATGTCGCGGCAACTTTCAAATAGGCTGCCTGCTGGCCTCAGCTGACGAGTTGAGGATGGCAGGATTAGCTGGTGAGAAGTTAAGCCGAAAGATATCTACGCCAATGATGTATGAAGCCAACCGAACATTTGAAAAAAAAAAAAAAAAAAAAAAAAAAAAAAAAAAAAAAACAAAAGAAAGAGAAGTTTGGAAAAAAGGAAAAAAATTCGGGAATATGATTAAGATAAAGAAAAACCAATTGCCACGCATCCAAAATTTGAAATTTTGTTTTTCTAAATATCAACATAACAAATCAAATATATCTTTTCCAATCAATAATTAGTCATCCAAAAATAACTATTATATTGAATGAATAATTACGATCTTATTAAAAATTAAAAATTTTCTTCGGTTGAGCAGTCTGTTTTAAATGAAGCTATGTATTCTATTTTATTGCCTTTTCAAAATTTGGAAGTTCGGGAAAGAGACCTTTGGTACGAACCCACGAACGAATAGAAAATGGAATTAGAATGGCTTACAATTGTTTCTAAAAATATACTGACTTTATATATAGAGGAAAATAAGCATTTTTAATATTATTTCGTAAATCAATTACATATAAAAGATATTCCATATTTTAGAGAAAAATTATATATTTGTTTTCTATCAAAGATGATTAAAAATTTATTAAAATAAACAATTGTCAAAGCTACGAAACCCTCTGACGGGACTTGCTATAACTATATAATTGTTCTTGTAAAAGCTAGCGACGCGCCATAGCGTAGGGTAGAAATGCAAATCCTGAAATTGTATGGCGAAAGGCCTCGTAAAATTTATAAATGTATAATTCAGATTATGCTGCATGATAATATTAAGACTCATTTTTTCTTTTTTCAAACTTCTTACTCTTGTAGACAACAATCTTTCTTATAATATTAAAATGATCAATGAAAATATTAAAAGTGTAAGCATCTAAGAAAAAAAAGAAAAGAAAAAAGGCACCTCAGTAGGCAACACTCTCTCTTTACAAGGACGATCGTTCCTTTAAAAACAAACTGACAACCACGCTTTCTCTTACGAACACTGTGAGTGGTCCTCCCATCAACGAACTGACCAATCAGAGCAAAGCTTCCAAACGATCTTCGACTGGAGAAACCGAAATCTCACCTCGCCCATCACCCAGAAAGCGCCATCTATGGGCCAACAACAACAACAACAGTTCTCACACTCCCAACCTACAAACATGGTTACTATGAAAATGACCTTCAAAATGAAAAAAAAAAAGGGGCAAAATAGAATTGATAATAAAACATAGGAGAAAGCAGAAATGGAATATCATTTTGAACTCTACAATTCAAAGGAAGACTTGCAGATGTGAATTACTGAATCTTGAATGCATTTAAAGGTAAATCAAAGGTTAATACGAAGTTACCGGACAGGTTCCTTAAAATTTTCAATTAAATAAATGATGGAAACATGAAGTTCGCCTTTGCGAGTATGACACTGAAAAGTAAACGCAAAACGAGAACCGAACGGAACGATAAGAAAAGAGTGGGAAAACTGAAACAAAAGTATAGAGAGACCCAGTATCTCAGACGAAGGTTACCTGTGTAATTAAAAATGTCGCTATACGAACTCGTATTTTTATGAGGTTTTCTTTCTCTTTCTAAATTAGTGTTTCAACTCCTTTCCTTCCTCTTTCCTCCATTATGTTAATTATTAATCAGAAGGCTTGGGTATAGAAAAAAACTGTGAAACTGTCACAAACACACGCGTCACGTGCGTTTGTGAGAACAGTTATTTTTCTTCCACCTCCGGGATTCACCAAAGTCTAAGCCGAAAATTACTAGGGAATCTTTGTAAGACAAAGCATGCATTGTCATTAGAGGGTATGCAAGCTGTAAGAGGCTAATTTGCCGGTCTCATGCATACACCTTCAAATCTCTGGTGAAGCCTCCATACTTGTATACCGTATTTATTATTTAAAATTCAAATCTTTCGCGCTTCTTTCTTTACAAAGAAAGAAGACGCCAAACAAAGAGCGAAGCTTGGCGGGAAGTGCCCACAAGGGACAATGCCAAGCTAACTCGAGATCAGTCCTTTGATAGCGCT
>JABUQX010019802.1:2500-37766 GCA_015478945.1 Trachelipus rathkii
TTATTATAATTAGAGTATATATATATTATATATTATATTATAGTATATATATATAATATATATATATATTTGTGGTACATGTGTGCGCATGTGTGCATGTTGTGTGTTACGTTGTAAATGTGTGTTGATGCGTTCGTGAGTGGTTTATTTGTAGTTCTTTTTGGGGCTTGCATGGCGAAAACACAAAGAAGTTCACCCGCCGTTAGCCTGGCGTTCTATTGAGTCTATAACAAAGTCTAAAAAAGGGACGTTGCGGGAGTTTGGCAGCGGACGCCCTGTACCCCCAGGTGGGCCTTAAATGGCCCTCATGACGGGATAACACGTGTCGGTGGGCTCTTAATAGGGTGTATAATTGCAAGGAAACGAATTCTGAATTAGGTGAACTGAAGGAAAAAAAGGGTGAAGTGAGTGGAAGGAAGAGAGAGAGTTCTTTCTCTCCGTTTTTCAAATGTACATACTTCACTCGTATAAATAATAGGCTTCAATTATTAATAAGTTGGACTAGTTTTTGTTTCGATTAAATGTCGTTGTAATTACCACCAATTTAGTCCTTTCCAATATTATATATATATATATTATTATATATATATATATTATATATTTATATATTATAATATACTAATTAAAATATATATATCATATATATTATATATTATATTATATATATATATATATATATATTTATATATATATATATTATATATATATTATATATATATATATATAACCTTATTAATTTTAATGACTCACCAATTTGTCTTTACTGTTTCCCCGTATCTTCCGGTCCTGTGAGGTGGTGAAAATAAATTATAAGAAATTGTTTGAGAAACACAATAAATAATATTAAATTAAGATTTTTTATTGAAATCACTAGTCTGTACAAAAGTATATATAATTTATATATATATATAGGTATATTATATATATATATATATTATATATATATATATATATTATAATATATATATATATAATTATTATATATATATACTATTATAATATATATAATATATATATAATACTTAATATATATATATAAATTATTTATATATAATATATATATATATATATTATATTATATATATATATAATTTATTATATATATATATATAATATATATATTATATATATTATAATATATATATATATATATATATATTAAAGGAAATAAAAAATGGATATATACAGAAGTTATTTGTAGGTTTCGGTCCTACATTTATTTTTGGACATGCAACGTGAAGCGGGCGGGCGGGGTGTTCTTCGCCTCGAAAGAGTTTGGACAATTTCAAAACATTTTCCGTTTGTTAGAAAAAAAAAAAAATTTGTACCTAGTCTTTAACATTAAACGATCATTACAAGATGAAAACAGCGATATCAAAGTACCAAATGCAAACTTTGAAAGTAATAATATTACTTTTCTTTGCTTTCTACACAGAAGCAATTAGGAAATAATACTTTCAAAGCAAAGACAAAAAAATTTCTTACATAATGTTTTATATAACATTTATTTGTAATATATTATAATATAATGTTATTTTATTATATTATATTTCCTATAACATTATTGGCCATATTGTGTAGAAATCTTCGATTTTTTTTGTTCCTTTAATATATAATATATTTTTATAATATAGCGTGTGTGTGTAGGTTTATGCATGAGTGTGTGCGTTTGAGTGTAGTTGTCTACGACTCTACGTAAAGAATATGACATTATTTTCAAGTTTTCAATTTAAACTTTAGTAATATTTCTCAAGATTTGGCAGGATGTTAAATACCCCAGCATAATCTGAAAGGTTTTTTTTTTCGTTTTTATTTTTTTCCTATAGTCGTTCATTTTTTATATTTTTGCAAGAATGTTTCAGTCCCTTTTCGCAATGACATTTTATTCTGTAATTCAATTAGATATACATAGAAATTGACAATAATCCTATACTTTAGCATTCCCATATACGAATATCTTTATTTTCTGACTTTTTATCGATAAATTCAGATAAACATTTTCAGTAATATAAATTATATTAAAGGTACAAGTTTAATTGCGATCATCATTCTAATATTGATGTTACGAGATGGGCATTCTAGTTTTGATGTTAGGGGACCACCATAACTACATTATAAGGCTTAATTTTTTTCAAATTTCTGTGTAATATTGCTCGTAGCTTTTATTAACTTGACAGATATGATCGAATATATTAAATTTTTAAAGTTCTTCCTGTACTTCATAGAATATTCTCCAATATTATACCCTTAATCTTTATTTTATTAAACTATTCCGTTTCATTAAGTAGGTGACTTTCTTTTAAATATATCTCTTAAATCTATTTTAATATTGCGTTAAATGTAACCATTAAACACTTTACTGTCTTGAATATTTGTATTAGCTATGACAAAAGTGTTTATCAAGGTGTGTTGAATTTCGGTCAATGTGTTAAGCGTTAATCTCCCTAGGATTTTTATTCAGAAAATTTTTTCGATGCAATGATCGCACAAACTATCTTTCTGAATATTATCCGGTCTTTGGCTGATTTGTAGTTCAGAATTTTGCAGAGTATGGTAAATCAAGAAACGTGTCTTCTTTTTCTGCCTTTATAATAAATGTTCCTGAGGACGATCCCGCTTCTTCATTTTAATCATAATTCTTGTTAATGAAAAAAAACTTTTCCATGTATATCCGTTAAAAAGACATTATGATTTTTGGCGAGAATGTTGATTAATTTCTACGTTCAAATGTTCTTGTATATATATATATATATATATAAAAAAATTTATTTTACAGGATTTACAGTTAATAATATTTTGCCTTCTAAAAAACTTTATATGATTCATATCTTTTTTGAATTCCCGTATTTTAAATTTATAGTAATTATAAACTTACTATAGGATACCCTATAAAAAAAAAAAATTAAAGGAGACAAACGGGACATTGAGCATTTTGCTTCAACCTTTTACTTTCCTTCCATTCTTTTTATAGATTTATATTTTTTTTTGCAGCAGATATATATAATATATATATATATATATATATATATTATAGAAGTTATATTATAGATGTTATATTATACTCCATCCGAAAGTGTTCATGAACTTTACTAGGTTATACTTATGTTGTTATGTTCTTTCCGACAATCTTTCAGTTGTGTAACCAATAAATGTTGATGGTTGATGTACAGTCTGACTAAGAGCACTGGAACTAGTGTACAACATCGTGATGGTCAGATTTAAAGTTATTCTATAGTTGTGAAACAATTTCTGCTAAAAATGAACTTTTCGGTCAAACTTTTGCTTTTAACTTCACTCTTGACGATTCTTGAGAATTTCTTTTCCACACCTCTTCAACACACATACTCCTAGCATCGCATTTTCTTCTGAAGATGTTTTTTATGCTTTATCTGGGCTTAACACAAATAAAGTGAATGATCTTGACTATATTACTCTTGTGGTTCTTAAAACTTGTGCTTTTGAGCTTGCTTCTTACTTAGGTAAACTGTTTCGCTTCTGTCTTTCCACTTCGACCTAACCTTCTTGCTAGAAACGTTCGCTTATTCAGTCCGTGTCGAAAAACGAAACTCCTTTTAACTTCCTAAATATGGTCCTATTTATCCTCCAATATTTAAATATCCTCCAGCCTTCGAGTTTTCCAAAGTTTTTGAATCTATCATTAAAAAATATTTTAAAATAAATATTTATAAATATTTTAATTCTTCTAATCTAATAATCTCTGGTTGAAAGTATTGCATTCTTAAGAAACTCTTTACTTGTGATCATTTTTTTTTCTTCTTTCTCTGATGTTGACCCTCGACTATTCTGCATTTCGGGAAATCTTTTGCTGTGGTGCTAGATACATGGAAAGCAATCGATAGAGTCTGAACACAAAGCTTTGATCTCTAAACTTGTGTAGCAGCTGCTGTAGATCGCCACTGCTCATATTTTAGAACTTTTAATATAAATTTAATTGTATAGTCATAGTAATATATATTACTATAACTGCAAATAATAGTAACACTTTACTATTGATACTCGTATTTGAAAATATCATTACTTTTACCTAACTTCTTACCTTTCTCATTGTGCTGTTAAACTACATAAATTAATAAACTATTTAATCTATTAAACATTTAATCTACTCTAACTTGATTATTTAAAATATATTTGCAGGTTTGGAGTTCATTTACCTATTAAATATTATATTATATTAATAAGAGGTTGGATTTTATTTTATATTTTCCCAACGACAACTCTATATAATATAATATATATATATATATATATATATATATATATATATCTATATATAGAGGGAGAGTATCCTAATTATTATTATCAGTATAATATCCCCTACATTTACTATATATAAAAATTAATTGGAATATTAAATATTTATACGGTATAATTTTTCAGCGTAATTTTTGACTATAAACACCAAATACTTAGTATATAGATAGCTATCTGCTGAATGTGCGTACTATACTCCTATATATATATATTTATTATACTATATATATATATACTCTCAAAACATATAGTTATATATTTATATAATATATTCTCATGATTAATTTATTTTTTTATTTTTTTATATATTTTTTTATATTATCTTAGTATGACTATATATATATAGCAGATCTCAATTATCTCTATATATATCTAAGATACATATTATTTTATTACTAATAATATATATATTTTTTTTCAAACTTCCACTTTACTGTTAAATATTTTTGGAATAGACTTTCTGATAAATTTTCAGGACTATTGATACTAATCTATGACCTATATCTAATATACTATTCGTTATATATTTATAATATATTATATATATAAGGTAACAATGAATTATAAATTACTTTTCAATTTAAGGATTAATTAAATTATATATTACATTCTTTACATTGGCTTTAAAATATATTTAATGTTTAAATAATAATTGGATATAATATCCATTTTATAAAATAATTAATCTCATTAATTAAGCAAATCAGATATTATTCTATTTAATTAGAGTATTTTGATTATTATTATTATTAATGTATTTATCATTCTTTATTGGTTCGATATTTCTTTAATAAATATCCCGAAAACTAACAAAATTATGTTTTCCCTTGTCATTATTATGCTGGAATTATTATTTATTATAATTATTTTGATTATTATTATATTATTATTGTTTTTTCGACTATCATCATATAATTATTATTATTTTTAATCTCTGCCATAATACTACTTTTTGGGAATTTATTTATATTATTATTATTATTTTGATAAAATAGACATTCTTTTTTCTTCTCAGACTTAATATCATAACTTACCTACTATGATATATTGATTTATGGGACTTGAATTTTTTCTAGAAAATATTGTGTTACGTTGCGTGTACTCATTCGCATTTCCATATATATCTAAAATTGATCAATTTAATTACCTATAAGTAGATTATAGATACTTAATATATTAAATTATATCTAGTTAGCACGCCTGACATATTTATATTTATCATTAGTAAATAATAATTGTTTTTTGGTATACTCTAATAATAAAGACATATATATTAATAAAATATTATTTATACTATATATAAAAAATATATACTATTATTTACTAAGCATGATTTTAAGATGTTGTTAATATAAGTTGACTTAATACCAAAAAAAGAAGCAACATTTAAATCTATAAGTTAAAAAATTGTTCAAGTCTAATGAAGTATCCGTTTCAAAATCAATTGCACTAATTTATGGATTGTTCTAAATATATTATATTATAGTATAATTATATATTATATTATATATTATTAATAATATAACATATGTAAATATATACTTGAATAATTTTATATGTTGATTGAATGAGTAAGAAAAAAAATTATCTATCAATTTATTTCATTTTCAAAATAAAACTACCAAAATAAAAAGTGGGTTATTCGGAATTGATGTAATATCCCCTTCCTACTACTAACGCTGAGCACAAAACCTGAATAAAATTTAATAAAAAGTTCTCTTACTCTATAACGATTATGCTTACTCCAATCAGATATTAAATCATCTCACATTTTTAAACTTGAAAATTTAACAACGAATAAGTTTTAAAAAAATGACCAACGAACAAATGCCAACATAACAAAGTATTTCTTGACAAATTAAACTCTTTATATATATTTATTTGGCACTTTATATTAAATAATACTTATGACAATGTACATAAAATAGTATTTTTTCCAATTTATATCTTTCACTCACATAATTGACTCTTTAAACAATTTTTAATCATTTGTATTCATTTTACTTGAAACAATTTAACATCCTATTTTATTATTTGGTCTAATGTGCCATATAATATTACTATATCTAGTCAAGATTTCCATGGAAAATTCATGTATAATGTCGGATTTTATTTATTTATAATGTGCAAACTCATATATATTAAGATAAATCTATAAGATTTAAACATCCTTTTTTAAAAGAATTATTTGCAAATAATAATTTTATTGTAATATTTAAGTAATACATAAAAATTAAATTTTATATATGTCTCCGATTTTCCTTCCGGCGGAGGTAGCTAAACTCGATATAACTCTATTGTCCCTCTAACCCGGGGGGCCAATTACCCCCGAGGTAATATGTCACTACTGTAAAAGAAAACTCACTCGTGCTAAGTGTATATAATATAAATATTATATATATATATATTTAAATATCTATATATATCTATATCTATAAATATATAAATG
This sequence comes from Trachelipus rathkii, assembly GCA_015478945.1. Lineage (NCBI taxonomy): Eukaryota > Metazoa > Arthropoda > Malacostraca > Isopoda > Trachelipodidae > Trachelipus > Trachelipus rathkii. The sequence continues at coordinate 9,222 of JABUQX010019802.1, forward strand.
ACAATAAAATAAAAAGCTGTTGTTTAAAAATAATAATACATTAAGAATCATTATACGCGTCATCTGCAGCCCTATAGAACTTTTATAAGTGGTTAATCTTATCTTTATACTATAATCCACATAAAATAGAGCACATCAGGGCTGGCAAGGGGCGTAAGGTTATAAGGTGTGTATATGCCCGGCGCTCACTGGAATATTGTGTCCTCTCTCTCTCACGCAGATATATAAATCACGATTGAGGAATATAAATCTGTGTAACTAACAAGTCCGGGATCACACCACAAGATAATAACAAACATGATATAATAATACAAAAGGAATTGAGACCCCGAGTTAAACTACACAATTGAGTTTACATCTAGATATATTATTATCAGAATATACCTAATAATCTAAAATGAGAATAAATTATAGTACATTGAGATGGTTTTCGTACCAACTGAGCGAGCATATTTATATATATAATAATACTTTGACTACCTAAGTGATATCGACCTAAGTGTATGACCTATTAGTAAAATAAATATATACTACCTATAATAGCTCTTACATTAGGAGAGATAATAATATAGTAATCCAGAGGCCTGAGAGCTACCTTAGTATACCTCTATTTATTCACGTATTGAGCGTTGTGTATACCAATAATATGTATTTTATTATCATATTATTTTCTCACTTTAGGTAAACGTTATTTTATTTACTACGCTGGCATTTTTATACATTAATTCATCATTTATTTTAGTTTATATATATTATATTTTATAATTTTTATTATTTAATTATAATTATATATTTTAATTTATTTATTATTATATTTTATTTAATTTATTTCTTATATTTATTATTTAATTTATTCTATTTTATAGATAAGGAGATAGAAATCTAGTTAGTAGTATTATCATGTTACTTGTGATATTTAAAGGCAATAATACTTTTATGAGAGGATAAAAACTGATAGAATTCGCCGATAATAGGATTTTAATTGAATAAGTTATTTTTGAAGAATAAGAACTTAAGTATATATACGTATTTTTAGAAAATCACTTGATAAGTAACTTTGAAACTTGATAACTATACAATGATACATTATTCAGTATAAAATACTATAATTATATATAATATGATAGAATAACTTATGAATACTATACATAAGAAGTAATATTTGTATGATAATAGTTATAAATAAATAATAATTAATAAATAAATAATAATATATAATAATTATTAAGTATAATATATATATAATATATATATATACTATATATATATCTCTTCATCTACTTATTTTTCTCACTCAAGATTGGGAGTAAAGTAGTGTGCACTGATTCTAATGCTATCGGTAATAAATGTGAAAAGTAAAGTATGCGAAATATATATTTATACTGTACACACATTAAGTTCAGAAATAGAAAGCTCCAAGCCTTATATCTACACTATAGTCTCCCTCTTGTACATTAATTAGTAAGTACAACTTCGTTCGCAATCATAAAATAAAAATAAGTAAAATAAATCAAAAAAAAATATACAAAAAATTTCCCCTCAACTCAACCTTCAGGAAAAAAAAAATAACTGGCTCCATAATTTCCCAAAACCGGTAGGGGGGGTTAATGGGGGTGAAATAAATACACGCCCTATCTCTCTCTTCATCTAATCTATAGCCGTCAGGGGTCGAATTAAAGAGCCATCAGCGGCGTAACTCCTCATTAATAATTGTATATCTCGCTCAGATCGAATCTGCTATATAATATCACATAAGTGTAAAAATACTTATCTATAAAAAAAAAATTGGCGATAATTTTTTTTTCACTGTTACAATTAGCGAAGTGGATGAAATTTCAAGGTGCATATGTATAACGGGATTATAAGATGGTCAAATCTAAACTTAAGTTGAACAAATGGTGACAAATTCATTCCAAAAAGAATATTACTTTATTTTAAAAAATCTCCGAAAGTATTTTTTTTTTTTGGAAAATTTTAAGGATACAAGAACAAATAAAAAACTATTGCATATACAAAGATTAATAATTGCTATAATAAAATAATGTGCATTCATCCCTCTGACTTAAAATAATCTCTAGATAATTTTCATCGCACCTTCGCCGAATAAGAAAAAAAAATATCTGGATATATATTTTCATTTCAATAATAAAAAAAAAGTGGGTTAATTGGATAAATTTAAAGGACAATACTCGCTGAACACACATACTCACAACTCAGATAAATTCGAGGAAGTGTCATCTCCATTCATGTATACTCTACATTTAGATAATAGTGACTAATCTTATCGCATTAGTGTCCCTACGCTTATGACTCCACGCATAACAGCTCTCGAAGAGAATAATATTATTCAAATGGAAGTTGATAACGATATATCAGATCACACGAAATATTGAAATTGTACCACCAATTCTGAGAGCATATGATTACTACAGTACCACTCAGCAATAAAATACTAATTCCCACCCACCCCAATCCACAAAAACATTATATAGGTAAATCCAACGATTTTTTTTGGACAGAGGGCAAATTGAAAAGGCCGTATACTTTCTTTGGCCTCAGTTTAATATTGTACACACATCCCACACAAAAATTCAATGACCATCTTAAAATAATACACTCGATTTTGAGCTCTACTTGTCCATTGCAGAGGCTATGTTAAAGGTGAGTAGCCGAAGGAGAGTGACATACAAAGTCGGAGTGAATTTCTCACAGAGACCTAGAGATTAGTAAGGGGTCACCTAAAATTTGTATTATATGATAAGAACCTCTTAAAAGTTAAACACTGCGTGTCTGAAGTTATACAGAGTGTAGGTCGAATAACAGCAGCAAGGACACTGCCGAAGAGCAAGTTTGAGCAATACTATAACCATGTTATATATATATTCGGAGTGCTAGAATAGTATTTATTTAAGAACAATGGTATATAAGATTTGAATTAATAACATTGAACACATATTGCATAATATTTAAAGTAGTGGAGGAATAGCAATATTAAATCGGGGGCTCTCAGTTTAGAACAACAGATTTTACGGCTACACATTTGTGTAGAAATACTCGTCGAGATCACCAGGCAACAAAGGGATCAGCGCTATAGAACTTGTATGAGTCAAAGTCAATCACGACATTGTGCCCTAACCTTGTTTATCTCTCTCGAGACAAAGTTAACGCTTAGCCTTCGACGCTGAAAATCCCATTATTATAAGTAAATTTTAAATTATGACTATAAATCAATATAATATATTAATTACTTTTTGAATCTTCTTTTCAATTGCTTAATATACTATCTGTGAATACAAGTTAGAGGTATTGTAAAAATAAATAAATATAAGGTACTTAAAAAATACTAATATTATATAAAACAAATGATAATAAGTTCTCTATATACTAATCATTTATATACAAAACATAAATATAATATATTTGTCCTCTTACAATGTATAAATATATATAATATAAGGCTAAGTCATCAAGCCTATCCTGCTAGGAATAGAATTAAAAAATTATACAAAAAATCTTTTTAATAAGTTTCTTTAATTTTTTCATAATTTATTGTAATAAAAGTCACCATCTTGTTATAATAACTATATAATCTCTGAAATTTTCAATGTCGTAGTATCTGATATGACAATGAATTTTTACAAATATTTTTGCGTCCCTAAGGCAATAGGCGTTGCTACTCAGCTAAACACATATTCCCAATTAAAGCCCGCGACCAACTGAATTTTAATATAATATATTATTCTATAAAATATATACATTAATTCAATGATTCTATACCTAAATACTCTCATGTATTCCTAAGAATGTCACACTTTGAAGTGAGATAGTTATTCATATATTCAATTATATAATAAAATAAGTGATAATGCTGTCTTCAGGAGCTTTAAGTCAATTTTGATGGCTTAAGGCTTGTGTATAAAGCATCATATTATACAATACTATATAATAATCATATAAATATAGAAAGGGATCAATACCTTGACTTACTACCTGTGCAGGGGTGAGGATCCCTTTGCCTGGAAATCAGAATGAAAGTTTTTTCATTGTCAGCCTCGCGCAGTTTTAGCAGGTTCTGCGCTTTCCACTATGAAAACCGACCAATAGCGAACCTCTGTTCGTAGGACTAAGTCCGATACAGAAAGGCTCTTCTGGGTCTTACGTGGGATCTCACGGTTAAAATTCCCGTGTGGTGCTGGGGCACAGTCTATCGCGTATGGCGCGAGAGGGAAGTTTGAACCGCCCGATTACTTGTGAGCTAATAAGCGAACTACCCAATGTACTAACACGATTCAACGTGTCTGCAGTGGGACGAAGCTAGAGCTCTACATAGACGAATAGCTCCCATTCTCTCTCTCCACCCAGTCTCGAACCTGGGCCTCTCGCTGTTTTTATAGCAAGTGCTCTACTACCTTCTGACTAGGAGCGCTCGTTTATATATATATTATTATATTATATATATATATATATATTTATGGTAATTATAATACATTATATATAAATAAATTATATATATATATATTATATATAGCAATGAAATCCTAAGAAACAACTAAATTAAAAAAATTATATAATGTTATAATAATCAGTATAATTGTGTGAGACTATGATTCATTTAAGTTGACTATAATCAATATACAGTAATAAACTGTAGAAGGGACCCACACATTTTGAAGAGACGGGTAAGATTGGTTTTATAAGATTTAAATAAAAATATATTGTCTAAGTTCGAGAAAAGTTAGAGGTATTAAAGTTATATGTTGTTTTATAGAAAATTTCTTTAGTGGCAGAAAAGGTCTGTCTTGGAATTATCCGCCTGAAGACTTTCCACTAAACAAATTTTACTATAAACACTGATTTAACTAACTTTTTCGTGAACTTCACGAAATTTCTTTTTGTGAACTAGAATTTTTTGGTATCAAAATGTGTGGGTCGCTAAGTAAAGTAATTAAGCAATATAAATATAAATAATGGTATTTATAAAAGGATGAATAAATATTATATATAATATATACTTATGTAAAAAATATATAGATGTATATAATATGATAAGAATATTGAAAAATAGGTATTTACTAAATATCTATATATATATATACTTATAATAGTATATACTAATCAATCTAATATAATATACTTAGAATAAAGGTAGAATAATAATATCAAGTACGGCTGCTAATATTTTATTATGAGTAAAGTAGAGGCCCATTAACTATTGTTTTTATCATAGTATAACTCTTGGTTTCCTTCTTTTTCACGCGAGCGTTGCAAACACATTTTACAACTCGTAATTTCATAACTTTGTGTTAATTTTGCACGTGCTTATTTTTAACCTATAAAAAAGAAGGTAAGATGGCTTCTAAGATGGGTAAATTGAACGATGATTTATAATGGTAGCAAATCCTTTTGATAGATTTTGTAAATTCTTTTTATAATCATGTTCAATACTCCGTTACTTGGTAATTCAGAGGTAGCGATATAAACTACAATTTAAATAATGATAGTTGGTTAACTTTTATGTGTTAATTTGAAGGATCTAGTAGGCTATGAACTTTAACCTCGTTCTGACCTTTTATTGGATATTCGTTAAAATAAATAGAATAAATATCGTATTGATTCACACTTGATATATATATATTTATAGTTTATATATGACATATTATATATAAGATTATTATTTTTCTATTTATATCTATATTATAATATTAGTTTATATATAATTGATGTAGTATAGGTAGTGTTGGTAATTAGTTGATCGCACAAGGGTCTGTCCCACCTCCCGAATTTTAATGAAAATCACAGAATATATATACTCATAAAAAATAATAATGAAGAATAGTGAAAACGAAAATTGTTCCCTCCTCTTTTAGTGTAAAAAAGTTTTAATATTCAAAGTTTCAAATATTCCCATAGACTTTTCAACATAAATATTGAATCGAGATTCAGGTATAGGTCTCGATTTCACGGTCCTCCTAGAAGTCAGGTTAAATGATAAGTGATGAGATTTAGGATAATATATTAAACAGAGAAAGCAGATAATTGTAGAGATTAACAAACTAGCACTACATATTAGTACCCTGAAAATATGATGGTCGAGAAAACGAGCACGGACGGCGCTGTAATTCTTTAGTATTATGAATAAGAAAGTTGTTTGAGTAAAAATTTTTTAAATATTTCTCAGAGCACTAGTGACTCTGGACTTGTTTGCCGTCGATATACCCCGCAATTTTTTCACTATGTCTTCATTCTAATTATTTTTTTCGGTGTAGATAAACGATCCATACGCCCCCTTTGCGGTTAAAGTTGATTTTAAGAAAAAAAAATTTTTGGTTAGTTTTTAGTTATCAAATGATCCCCGTAATAAGGATTTATTCTTAATTAAGAATTTGTAGAAGGAGACAAGAACATAGAAATGCTGCCGACAAACGGCCAGTATATACTTTTGGTCATTCTTGCTCCACTGTATAAGGGAGAAAGCGTAAGCGATTCTATACTGGTTGGCTAACTATTGCTTTAAAGAAAATTATTCAACTGAGGATATTTTTCTTTTTAGAGAGAATAAATTAAATCTCGCAGTGAATATGATTCACTAATAACATGTTAGGGGGTGCCGACGGCACCCTCTGGGTACAAAGTATATATACATATATCGTCTCGTAATTAACTCTATACACCCTCAACACTATTACTATATATATTTATCTATTCCTACTGTAACTACATAGAACACAAGAAGTACTTATAAAATCACGTACATTGATTTTTGTGATACGTGCCTACTGAAAAAGTTATAAATATATATATTATATATATATATATTATATTAAATACTATATATATTAATAATATATATACTATTAATATATATATTAAAATATAAAGGTATCCATAAATAAAATGGAGCAATTTTTTAATAATAACCCTGTTAAATGATCAAAATATATCCAAAACAATAGTCCAAATACCAATGGATTATTTTGAGATTTGGGTTTGTGAAATAATATATGTCCCAAATAAGTATCTACCATTTTTGGTGATTTTTAGTATATTTTTTAGTATTTTTGTAGTGATTATATATCTAACTAAAACGAATACCACGGGTAAGTTAACCGCTATCACCGAATTATCTAGGAGTTCTGGTGATCTTACTACGGCCTTATATAAGGTAGGACTAAATACGAGTAGGGAATTAGTAATCCACCCCATTTTATCTTTTAGGACAGCGCATCACGTATACATGAAACTCATTTCATCATCTTGAAAAGTGGTTCTCTATTTATGGCATGTCAAGGGGTCTTTCTATCTCAGAACATCCCTCATGTGAGTAATAAAAACATATCCCTACTTTCTTAATTATATACTCGTTCACTCCATGTCGAGCCTCACTCATAATAAAATAGGGTGTTTTCGTTAACCCCCACTCTTTAAAAGGGTGTGAGCTCTGTATTGAGTACGTCTCACATCTTGTCGCAGTATAAAAGTTTCAATACTCAACCATACGATTGCTATAAGCTTTTTGCAAGTAAAGATTTTTGTTATTTTCGGATATTTACTAATTCAGTAAGACAGTAACTAATACAATAAATCTCAATAATAAGATTAAGACTCGTACATAAGTAGACAAGAATTACAATATCCATAATTTATATATTTTATTTGAATATAATTAATATAGTTATATTATCTACTTATGTGCTATACTCGCATACCGAATCTCTGTATAAATGCTCACTCCCAATACCGGTACGAAATGATCCTCATGAATAGAAACTACTGAGATACACCTCGAAGACGTAAAACTACTGAGATGACAATATAGGAGTCACTCATTTTCAGAATCATGCTGACCATCAGTGAAGACCGTCGCACTTTGAAACTTTAAACATACACTATATCAATGCGAATAGTGCGGTCAAATGTAAAAAGAGTTTATGGATTAGCCCATTAGTGGGAACTAAACGGTTAAACCCCACAATCATATGCACATAGTTTCGGAGGGCAATATTGCTCAATTTGAAATGAATGTTATTGTTGTGTTCTCGAATATTTATGCCCAATCCACTTTACTACGGCGAGTCTGCATTCCTCAACCGATGCTTTACATAAAAAAAAAAAACTACAGATTAGGCACGGCCACGTTCGCATTTATATCTCTTATCAACGTCAGGATAGAAGTTCCAATTGATCTGTAATTGTTAGACTATAGTTCTGCAACACAAACAAAAGCGTTTTCTCCAAAGAATACAATCTTTTAAAGAGATATATCAAATCAATAAGTTAAAGAGGATCACTGCAATTAAAACGTTGTGTTTTTCATTCTTCAATTAAAAGCGTTTATATAACTGAAGACTATGTGAAGTATAATAACACTATTGATAGTTTTAACTTAGTTTTTGGGTGGTATAAACCAAGTCTACTGACATATGCGAAAAGTAAAAGTAGCTTATAGATACATTCATAATTGACAATAAGCAAACTATATATAGGGTAGGTAGATGGCCCGTTCGCTCAATCTTTTTTTCTTTTAGTAAACTACAAAAGGTGTCGCTCTTCCTTACACTGTCTGATGAACAAAGTTGGGACCCCTGCACTACAGTATCTAATTTCGCATTTAATTTTTTTTTATAATATATATATATAATATATATATAATAATATATATATATATATATATATATATACCTTATATTTAAATTCATAACCTCATGTAACTACATAACTCACCTATATAACTCATCTATTAAACGTAACATTATTTACTATAGTTTACTAATAACTTTAATTTCTACTACATACTCCATTTATTAAATATTCTTAATGTTCCGCTATGTTATGTCTATAAGAATAATGGTATCTACATAATAAAATATATTTTAATATTACTTTATCAGAGACTTGAAAAATTAAATTGTTCGTTTATTATATAGCTAAATAGGCAGGCACAGAACATATTTCACTCATAGTATGTTATGGGCCTTCAACTTAACGCAGGCATTGTATAATATAAAATAACAATATGATAATATAAGTATACGAGGTAAGGTTAAACTTAAGTTATTGATATAGATAGCAATAGTTAATTGAGACATCGGATGAATACAATGTAAGATTCTATCAATATCGATGGGTTGAACACTACTCGGTGCAATCTATCGCTCATCTCGTTCACATCTCTCAAATTAGGTTCAGTTCCCTCAAATCTGTGCTCAATTTCTCTCTTCAAGAGTATGTAACATAAGTAGCAACTGAGGAAAATAAATGTATGATACTCCGTATCTTAAAGAGTACTAAAGGTACAAAATATACACCTATGACAAGTATATGTGGTACTACAAAAAATTTACTGTAAGGTTTGTGTATAGGTTGGTGATAGTATATTATTAATTGTTAGGAGTATTTCTATGGTGAGTATCCTCAATCATACATTACTCACCAACTTACTTTTGAAAATAATATCTATAACGGTATTATATAAATTTTATTATTACTCAGGTAGTAATCAAAGTATCAGTATATACGATAAACATTAAGTATATAATATATAACAAAGAGGTGAGGTAAAATATAGTCCACACATGAGGCTATATATATATACAGAATAATACTCTGTCTTTTTATCATAACTACTCAACTAACAAATAACTTGTCCACAATGAAAGTTCAAAGCCACCCAAGGGCTTGGTGAACCTACTGTGTATAATGCTATTAGTGTTGATGCTGCATGAAAAGCAAATGTCTGTGTGTATAACATATTTACAGTAGCTAAAAACTATAAATAGTAAATTATTATAATCACTAATCCAATTTTTGATAGTATATGAGTAATTTAGTGGTTCAGCAAATATTTATGTAGTTTTATTTCTCTTTATTTCTTTCTACTCCTCATTTAAATTTAAAATATCAGCTGGATTGTATCTCAACGAAACATAATTTAATGACTAGACGGTGTGTGGTAGAACGCAATAGCCCTCGTTCTGAAATATCTGATTTGGTGTTAACTGGAGAACATAAAACATCAATTGAGTTATTTTTTTATATTTATCATCAGAATATTAATAAACTATAGCTTTATATATTGTGAGTATTTATATATATAATAGTTATCAATAATAATAAATATATATCTTATTTTTATTTTATTTTGAAACAATAATAATCAATTAATAAATAAATTATTAATATATATATATCATAAATAATTATATATGCATTTATCATTATTTCATTTAAATACCAGAGCGGTTTTATAATAGACAATGGCTTACAGATAAACTAACAATAATAGGATATAAATAAAAATTCAATATATTGATATATTAGAGAGGAAAAAAAATGAGCTTTTATTTATCCAAGTTGCTATAGGCGCGAGTTTATAATATATAAAATATAATATACTAATATTAATATATATTAATTAATATATTAACTATATATATCTATATATATATACATATATATCTATATATCAAATATTAATATATTATTATATATAAATCTATTATATATATTAATATATATATATATCTATCATAATATACTTAATATTTATATATTTACGAAATACATCTAATTAATATATAATAATATATATAATATATATATAATATATATTAGTAATTATACTATATATATATTATTAATATTATATATATATATATATTATATAAATTATATTATCTATATCCCCATATAATCTAATCTAATAATATTTTACCTATTATTTTTATTTATAATATATATACCTATATTAACTGTAGTTAAGAGTGGGGGGACCAAGAGGCGGTCACAGCAACGGAGTGATTTCAAGGGCGAGTGTGTTGTGTGCTGTCGGATGACTGCGGTGGAGAAACAGAAGTGCTCGAAAAATTGTGAAAAGAGTGACCATAATGCTCCTAATATATAGCTCGGTTGGCTCGGTGTCAGGTTGTCGTTTTTACTAGAAACATTTGGTTTCTCACATTATAAATGTTTTATACCAGAGAAAATAATGTGACAATCAAATCAATATCAAAATCAATATCATCTCTATAAAATTTCTCTTTTTTAGATAATATAATTTAATTGCACACAATTACTAATCAACAATAATTCGAAATAATTCGAGAGTGTAAGGGAAATGGGCAACAGACTCAGAGGTCCAGACGATTGGCGTCGACGATTGAAAGTTGTCTCGCCATCTAAGCCTATAAAGAGATCTGAAATATCACTCTAAATTATAAACTATATTAGTGTCGATTTGTCCACTAAACTTTTATTCACTACACCTTCTCTCACAATCCGTAAAATATATAAACTGAGGTCTATTTCTATTAATAAATGTACATATTAAAATATGCGCTATAGAGACCAAACATCTGGAGGTGGCGTGAGTCGTGCATGTTCTCACTCACCCTTATTTGCCAAGAAGTTTGATTTTTTTACCAAAATTCCAGGTTGAGAGTGTTCTATTGTCCTCTATAACCCCATCTATATCTTTAAAATGCCGTAATAACTATGACGAGGATTGAAGACATGGCAACCACAACAAATAAGTTGAATTTACTGGAACAATACTAACTTTAGTATGATGTATTATTAAATTTCTCAATAACTAAATCTCTTTCTCGTCTTCAGTATGCTTTTTAAAAAACACTTTAGAAGTATAGAAATTTTTATATATACTATTTTAGGGGCTTCGATTACACTGCCCTCATCGTCATTCAAGATATTCAAGTTCAGTGTATCTTTGAGTTATGGATATAAACTCAAATATACATAGTAAAATCCCTACATTACTCAGTTAACCATCCTTGTGTCAATTATTTGGATTCTCTCAGTGCTGTAGATACTCACTAAATTAGTAAAAATTATAATTAGAAATAAAAAAATAAAGAAATAAATAAAGGTTATTATTATATATGTGAGGAACAATAGTAACCAAAAAAAATTTAGGTATTTAAATATATATATATATATATATATAATATATAATATATATAATTATAATTATATTAATATTATATAATATATATATATAATATATATATTAAAATTATATATATATATATATTTATATATCTCTTCTAGAATGATTTTACGTAAGTGAATCATGACTTATTTTATCACAGTCTTACTATGGGCCATATAATCCTAATATCTTTTGGGGGCTGTGCATGCAAATATGAGTCGCCTCGTGCTTTAAGATACATGTAGGTGTCTCAGAGGAAAGTTCACGTGGAATGTAAATTTCGTACTACGACGAGGTTAGCTAAAATACTTGGTGTTGTATAAAATATAGAAGGGTTGCGAACTCTTTTCAAATAAGATTAGTTGCACCAAATAAAGAATGAATTCTTTAGATGAGGAAAGAAGTTTTCTAAATAGAAAAGTGTAAGTCTAAGGGACTAATAACAGCTTATTGTGTGTGTGTAGATACAGAATATTATTATTTAGTTATATAGTTTCAAAGTTATAAATATTAGAGTTTCGTAATATGAGACTTAAATAGGAATATAAATTAATATAAAATAATCATAGTAGAACCAAAAGTATGATTATTTAATATTATATTATTTCATTATGTTAATAAAGAATAATATACAGTTTATATTTTTTCCATTTTCATATAATTGTAAATGTAGTTAATAATAATCATGCACTGTAGTAAATTTCTATATTACATCTTATACAGATATTGAGTTACTAGAATACTACACTTATAAAAAAAAGTTTTACCCATAGGTATCCCCTAAGCCTCCCTCCTTTTTAAGTTCATGAGCTTGAAAAATAGATATATATATAATATCTCGTAATGAGTCAATATGGCGGAGCTAGTACAGTTAGTAAAATATATTAGATATACTCACTTATTGTTACTAGATCTCAATACTCTAGATGCATGTGAATATATTAATTTGGATTTGATTTAGTCACTCCTTGTTATACCTATATATTTTATCATTTACGAGATATACTTTGACTAATTATTATATTATAACACGCGCGCAGCAATTATAATTTAAAATTATTATTATTATAGTGCTGTTCGTATTGGAATAAAATACTCTCACTGAAAATGGTGTGCGGAGTACATGTATTAATCTTGAAGGGAATAGATATATGTAATCTCGAATAAATTGTATGGATAGAGTTCCAATATGTATTACTTATTGTTATTATTTTAAACGTAAAAATTGCAATTTGACGTGAGGGAAAGCGTTATCAGGCCGTGATAGGTAGGAAGCATGTGGATAGAGGATAGTTTTAGGTATTAACCCTAACAAGTGCATTAAAGAAAATCTTATTTAATTTTATATTTTAATGAATATATATACTATTATATACTTAGATATATATATATACTAATAATTTTATTTCTAAAACTAATATTGATAATATATTTAGGAAGCTATCCAGTCTTATATAAAAGGTTTATAAAGGATAATAGAATTTTTAGTTTCAAAGTAAAAATTATAGGTAATATTATATCCAGTGTCCTTAAAGTAGTGCTACTCGACTATGTAGTCAAAATGAGCTTTTGAGATTTTCATAGCTTTGGCTACCATGATTAGGTCACTAGTAGTACGTACAAAATAATAATACATAGATTATTTACATTAGTAATTGAAGAAAATAATAACTTGTATGCCAATTTGAGCATTTATATTGTCGCAAATTTATTAATTGCTTGAGATTACTGTATAATCTTGATTTTATGAACTAATAAAATAACTAAATAATATTTTGAGCTCGTAAAATCTTAATCTCTCATACATGCATCTAAATTGGGATAATATATCTTCTATCAGAAAGAATTTTAATGGTCACAGTTTTTAAAAATAATTTTAATAAGTTTATTTCTTCTCTATTAAAGAATTTAATAAATAAAAAAATGAAACTTTTAGATCTGATAGTATTTGAGTTTTTGTATTGAGTATTTTTAATTATTATTATTAAGAGATTTTTGAGTGAGATTCATTTATTAATTGTGAGATAAGTATAAAATATGCATGGTATGTTTACAAGGACGCGGTACTAATTATTTGATTAAAAAAACGGTATACTAGCTATAATATTACTTTAATATATCAGTATACGCATTTTGGAAAGTTGACAGTGACTTAGCATAATTGCTGAATAGTGTAAGGTGATTAAAGTATCTATATCATCTATTTAGGGAAAATTATAAATATCATATATATATTGCTAGTATTAATATAAGATTAATGTTAAATATTAATTAAAATTTGTCAAATATATATGAATTAAGATATATATAATTATTTAGTATATTAGATATAATAAATATATGATAGTTTTATGTGAGGACTTTGACAGAATATTATACTATAAGATCTTATAAAGTCATTAGATATTATGTGTAGGACTTTGAATAAAAAGAATTTTTCAATAATATTAAATTATATAATTATGAATATATTAAATTATATATGTGAACCTTTGTTATAAACTTATTTTATAATGTATAACTTTTATGTGACAAGTTAATAGATTGAACTACTTAGAAATTACAAGTACTTAGTTTAATAGCTATATAAAGGTAAGTGAAATTAAGAAATAAGGATTAGTTGAGTTTGTGACCATGGAGAACGAGGATCATCTCTATATATAAATTATAAACGGTAATACTCTCTTGACTGATTATTACTATTATAGAGTTATTAGATAACTCTTTAGAGAGTGAGATAAAGGTTACAAGGAGGTGGGCTAGCTTCTCTCTTCGTGTTGTAGGATTTTTGATATAGTTTCCGGACTGTCTCGTCATAGGAGAAGTCTCTTCTGAGGCATATACTGAACATGCTATAGACATAAACATATTAACTAGATAGCCAACGAATCCACTGTATGAGAAGTTTGGACCTTTTAAATTGTTTGAATTAGTCTTAAACACTAATAGATTTATCGTGAGCTCTCTAGCTCTTGCTAACTATAGAGATCGTCGCTGTTAGACAGTGTGACTGGTTGCCCTGGGCACCTCTCACAGCTCCCTCTCTCACACCTTGGTCGCCTTTCGACTTTCTAACGAAAAACAATAATCTATAGTAATAGTATGATTTTCGAATAATAAGTTTGCACTAAGTGTGCATGAATTAGTAGAGAACTCTCACTCTCGCAGCACTCTCACGCTTCGCTCACTCTCTCAACAACTATTAAGTATGTATAGATCACATGTATAGAACATCACTCTTCAGATCGAATTGACATCTTCCTACACTAGTTATTGTTTTCTCACTAAACGAACTGTGACCACTTTTCTTTAGCTAAGCTGTTATCTAAACGATTGGTGTGCTATTTAATATGTATGGTGATAATTTGTTAGACGTAGATTGTACTGTAGAGAGATCTGGATAATTAATTAGATATGTTCCACAATTCTCAGGGGTGGAGATTCTGGTACTAATTGTCGGAATATATAGCTTATACTTTATGAAATTGTAGTTGGTGTAGGTGAGCGGGAGTGAAGTGTGTATAGTGTTATCTTTTTAGGTTTATAATAAAATGGGCGCCGATAGTATAAGACAATTGTCGTTTTAGGATAGATTGAGTTAAAAGTACAATGTGAATTAGCGACATTTCTGACCCTAGCGATAAGTTGGACAGAATTATGTGTGAAATTTAAAGACATAAATATATGTTATTTTTGTAACTTTTTTCGATTATTAGCTCGAAAATGCTAAATTTTGACTTCTTAGCTTTTGATTAATTAAATTAAAAGTTGGTCCTGATTTGTTGCCTTTATATTAAAAGTAAAAGGTAACCGGTTTGGAAACATAACAAGGATTTGAGGACGGTTTATTTAATCAGATTCATACAATTAACATTGATATAAGCCATATCTTTATTTGAGATTTGATTTTGACTGGTTGGATATTGTTGATCGAAACATTTTATCACTTTTGAGTGAATCGTATTGGAGTAGTGAAGCATAGCATCTGAGAGGCTCTCGAAGTTCTTTATATCTGTAAGAAAGGATTCTGCGAATACATTTAACTACCAACATTGCTATGGCGTCAGATCCTAGATCCTTGAGGTGGATGTTAGATATTTTGTGATGTCTTGAGATTTATGATGGCGTTGAGATTCTCTAGAGTAGTAAATGGGAAGGTTTCTTGATTGTTCTTTAATTTTTTAAACTGTTTAGTTGTTAATTTATTATTGGGTGTTGTAGGTTTATAGCTAATTTTAGAGTAATCTGACGTGATAATATTGCATTGATATTTTGGCCTAGGGATTTATTGTTTTAATGTTGCGCAAATGGTTTCGTGGCGTCTGGTGTTATAGGTGGGGGTTTGTTTGTGCACGATTCCGTATGATTTTTCTTATTGATCCGGTTAATAGTATACTCGGTTGCTCCTCTCGTGGTTAGTATTTTGCTTATATGTCTACAAACAGCTGGGTTACGTTGGTTCGCCGCATATAATAGGGTGCGTAGGTCCTATCTACTCAGCAAGCACTTGAACCTTTTAGAGGCATTATTGACCTACAATAAAAAAATGGTGGCCGAGTACTCTACTTGTTACGGTTCAGCGATCTGATTTATTTTGGGCTTGGTTGGGTTGTATGTTTTTAACGGAAGAAGTCCTATTTTGTCTTACTCATTAAAGGTATGTGGTGTCTGGTCTGGTTTCGAAATGTTGAGATGAAATGCTGGTTTCGTATGTTTCTTGAGGAGATTTTTTGGGTTATGCCCTCTCTAGTGACGCTTGTATATTTTGTCTTTTCTTTGTGTAGCAGATATGAAGTTACCCGCTCGATTTGACACAGAATGAGTTGCTGTTCCTATCCTGTATAAGTCAGTGTTAGCTGCCCAGTTTGTCTTTTCGCCGAGTGGAGTGTATTGTGTTCTGATGTGATCGCTTCTTTTCAAAGTGCATGTAAGTGCGTGGTGTTGTTGTTCGCCTTTGCAAAATCATTAAGTTGTAATATTTAAGGTATGCATCACCAGCCAATTCTGGTGTATAACAAATACTAGGAATAATAAGCTAGCATGACAAGGCAGGATGAGAACTACGGATAGGGAAATTGTTTGCAAGTTTGTGCGTAGACACGAACGTGAGAGTATTTGAGGAAGCAGAATGCTAATGGGGGAGAGTCGTTTGCGAAGTTACTTTGATGTGGCTTAAGGAATGACGGCTGGTGGAGTGGGTCATAGCAGGTTCATTGGGTTTCTGTTGATTAACGAGCACATAAGGCTCGAGTGTCGGTGTAGATGCTTATTCATCCATGAATCATGAATACATTTCATAACTCTATGTAGTTGCTCACTCGCTGTGATATGTGTGTGTGCTCTGTGTGTGTGTGTGTGTGTGTGGTTTAGCATCGTGTATGATAGTGTGTGTGTGTGTGTGTGTGTGATACAGCCGTGTTCCGCTGAGTAGTGCTGTGATGTGTCGTAAGTGTGCCGCGTGTATGTGTCGCTCTGATTGTGTGTGTGTGTGTGTGTGTGTGTGTGTGTGTGTGTGTGTAGTACAGTTGTGGTTGATGGTGCCTGTGTGTGTGCTCGCTGTGCTCAGTTGCTATAGTGTTGTGCGATTGTGGTGGTATTGTTCGATGAGGGAATTGAGGCGAGAGATTTGGGCTACTTCAGAGGAATCTACTCTGAGTAATGTTGGCTCGCCGTGGAATATTCAAATACATTAGATCTATGGAATTTTTATCTCAATACAGTACTCATAAAAGAAAACCTGGATAGTATGATAGGTAATTATCGGGTTATGACTATATCTATTTTAAGATGAGAGCAAAATAATTGGATACGATACATCAAACATAGAAGGGTGGATAGTACAGTAATTCAGTAATAATACGTAAAGGTAATAAAAGTAAGAAAATCTAAAGCAATATAATAAAGCCAATATTGACAATCTAGAGCTCATGAGATGTACTACTTTTTATACTAGCTTTTCAATACTGTTATAGTTGAAAAAATTTAAAAAAATTCAGTTTTATACACATTTTTTATCTAATCATATTGACGACTAGACTGAGTATATCTGCATAGCATTTACAACGTAGGGAATTTGATGATTCTCTCAAATATATTATATATATTTACTCTATTTTATTTTACCTTTTATGATCTATAATATGGATGTGATCTAAATCAAAGATTTGATAGCCGCTATAAAGTTAAGTTTTGCTCACACATCTAAATCAGTATACCCAACATTGAAATGTCAATAGGTAGTGAGAAATATGGATCACTAAAACTAGTGGAAAAACTATTGTTTATCAGCTCAAAGTATAATTATGAATAAAACCGAGAGAAGACAGAACAAGTCAAGTGGAAACAAAGAAATAAGGAACTACTAATAGTATACAGATTAATGATGAAACATAGATCAGAATACCTAAGTGTAATTTTGTCAAGCGAGAAGGGTTATAAAGAGGAATGATGTTTATATATATAGAAAATAAACAATTGTGTTGTTTTATGTTGGTCGGAAAATAAGAGGTAAGAATTCACAAGACTGTATCTCAGAATATAGTAAAATATCACAACAAGAAAACACTAAGTTCAGTGAGTATACTCACATGAGAAGTACAAAAACCAACGCTACGCTCAAATAATAATGAATGAACTCAAAGACATGAAAACATTAAGTTAGCCCTACTTATAGTGAGTGGTCAAGATCATCTTAATGAAAGGAACTTAGTGTTGATTTTTATATATAAATCATATTAGATAGTAATTAATCCACTTAGTTAGGAAAATACAAATAAACTTGATGGAAATATAAGGTTAATAAGGGAATTTCTTTTAAAGAATAATAACTTTAGCATAGATGGCAATTATGGGAGTGTACATATAGTATTTTATGTGTCTTTAGGTATACAAAAAGATGAGAACTATATAGAGTGCTTTGTGAGAATTGATCAACAGGAGTCATGAATAGTGATAATCTGTATCTAAGTGAGTGAATACGTTGTTAACGTACTAAGGTAATTAAAATAAAAACTCACATAAACTAAATACAATTTTGAGAGACATCACGTGTAGGTTGTTAGACCACTTGTGAGTAAATAGTATATGTTTTTCTTTTTATGTTAGGATAAGAGTTATAACTATGTAGTTAGAAAGAGGAACGATTTATTATCGTTATAGCGAATAAAATAACAAATAACAGATATAATACTGGTATGGGTTATAAAGACCCATTGTTTTGAATATCAACATAAAAGAAATCAAAATTTCGAATGTGGTGAACATGAAGTATTCTCTGCGAAGAGACCAGTATATTTAAATCATATAAATAAACATTTTAAAAATAAA
Source organism: Trachelipus rathkii (assembly GCA_015478945.1). Classification (NCBI taxonomy): domain Eukaryota; kingdom Metazoa; phylum Arthropoda; class Malacostraca; order Isopoda; family Trachelipodidae; genus Trachelipus; species Trachelipus rathkii. The sequence goes on from JABUQX010019802.1 coordinate 28,492, forward strand.
TAAAATTTGACTACATTGAAAGAATGTTTACATATTCAAGCCCAGATATGTATGGTATATGACAAATTCCCTAATGTATATATAATATATATATATATATATAGAAAATATATATAACCTAAATATAAATTTTTTGTTATGGAGAAAACAGAAAAGTAGTTAATCTCATTATTTGTAGATAATATGATGGATTAGTTGGTGTTATAAATATGCTTAGTATTTACTGGCCCTCCTACTATTTGAGATTAAGTTAGGTTTTTTTTTAATCTAGTGTGAATGCTACAAAACCATACATTTAATTTACCTTCTTATAGAAGAAGTAAAAATAATTGAGTGAAAATAGGGTAATATAATAAGTTGATAGAGAATAAGATGTTTATGTATATTAGGAACATATAAATATAATATGTATAACATAAGGAGAATGACACGACACAATGGTTCAGTGAGAAGAAAGATTTAATTATAAAATTGAGATCTCGAGTTGAAAATCCAAGAACTGTTTAGAGGTAAGTCCTATAAGACGTTAAATAATGAGGTTTTTAAAGAATATAATATATATAAGTATACAGTGAGTGAGACGTAACATGATTGATGGATAATTTACAGACAAAATAGTGGCACATATACCACATCAGATTGACGGTGAGATGTATACGAAACTTCATTTAACAAATAATTCGCGATTTAATCAAAATACAAGCTATATATATATAAGTGGATGAATCGTAATTAATATAAGAACAATATAAATAATAGTCAACTCATCAATAATATTAGCTTTGGAGTAGCCAATAGTGAGCTCAAGTATTTAGATAAAAAGAATCAGGTAGTATATAATTGAGTAGTCTGTAAAATAGTAATCAAATCAATATAGTGACTTTAAATAAGTAATATCACATTAAAAGGATATAGTTATTTCTCACGTTACCTATATAATATTATATATATATATATATATATATTCACATTATATATTCTTAGATTATAATTTAATAGTATTAAATGAGGTCAGTCTAACTTTTACCTCTGATACTGAACAAATGAGGTTATATATTAATACATAAGTGCCCCTAGTAGACGAAGTGAAATTCACTACATAGATCATATATTTAATAACTGCTTAATTTATATATCTACACCTAGTAACTTATATAACGAATACCTCTGGTAAGTTTATTGATTTATCAGTTATATACCGTTATTTATGGTTATATCTTAAGCACTCAAGTCTCAAAGCTAATACGTTTTCACTAAAGCTGGTTTAATCTTAATGTTGATAGTAGGTTATTAGTAATTTATTAGGTACCAAAGTTAATTACGTGAAATAATTACTGGATGATATTTATATTATTCTGTAGAAAGGTAGATATTAGAAAAGACCATACTTGACTAAAACCTAAAGAACGTTACCATATATAATAGCTACGTAATAAATATATATATATATACTCTAAAAATCTAAATATTGTAAAATAATATGTAGCATTTTATCAAGTAACACGAAAAGGTTAAGTTTATAAAGCAAAGAAGTACTCTTGAAAAGTGGAATTATATATTATTGCTAAAAGTATAACGCAAGTAGTTAAAACTCAGTTTTCATTAACAGCGACCTTTAAATGTGAATTAAAGAGATTCTACTAGGTATAAGTTAATAAATATTATATTATTACAGAAGGCATATACGAATGATCATAGCTTATACAGCTTATATGAAGCCCTTATGTCATTGATTATTTAATAACGATCAGGTGAAAATCTTAAATGGACTACTATATATAGTATGTCAATATAGTTTCGATAGCTAAATAGAAGCAACTAACTGAATGAGCAACTAAATTTTGTCGTTTTCCTGATTATACATAAATATACAACATATCATAATTAGAATTGTAAATAGTAGGACCGCGTATACGCCTCAAGGCTCTGGGGCGCCGGGAGGCGTTTTTTTTCTCGTGGAAGGAGAACGGGGCATAGTACGGAAATTCAAAGATGTTGTACATTTGTGCAATACGCAATTATGTTTTATTTAATATGAAGCTCCCAGATACTATTAAATAGTACTATCACTAGTAAAAATTAAAGGAATCAGTGCCTGCATTACGTTTGGTGTAGGTAGAGATTTAGAACTACATTTAAGGTGATCTTATTTATGAGGTGTCGCTAATGATTATAGTTATTTTGAGTACGAGAGACAATATATCAAGTACTACTATGTAACTATTAACCTATTAACATATATAATATATAATTAAATGGTACCTAGGATATATTAATTATCTACCGATTATAGTACCCAGAACTTTATAAAATCATATAAACTTATATATAGCCTAATATATGAAATTATGAGATCCGTAAATACAATATAATCACTAATAAGGTACATAAATTTGAGTAAAATTTCTCTAAGTGAATTTATTACTCACTTATTCGAGAATATAAATGTGAGGCTTATTGTTCGGCGTGATGAGGTTAAATTTCCAGAGCCAGTGGCACTGGAGGACGAGGAGAGTCATGGATGTAGAGTGAGAAGTAGAAATGTATAGGTAGTGTTAAAACATACTCGTGCTAGGTATATAAGAGTGTAACACTTACATGGAGGGCGGAGGAAATGTATCAAAGATACTGTTGCCGAGAGAAAAGGACTGAGTTGAGGTCTGACTCTGATATTTGGTAGATTTGTGTAAAAATTAAAAGCGTGTTCACTGGCAGGTAGTATAAAAGCAAGTTTTGCTAAGCTCGTTAAGCGTGTGTTGCAGAGATCTATGGTACACAAAGAAAAACTAATAATATATAGTGTAGGTAGAGCGGGGAGAATACGGAGGAGAATTGCTAGAAATTATAAGGAAGGAACTAAGTTTATAATAGAAGATGATTTGTGAGGCCGGGTAAAGATTATAATGCTTGGTATTTTCGTCGAAAGAGTAGCGGATTCAAAGTTGAGCGTGAAGAGTGTGGGTTGCGTAGGAGAAGGACGAGTAGGGTGCGTAGATTTAGAGCAATTGAGTAGATCTGAGATATGTGGATCGAGATCGTTTAATACCACTTGATAGAGCAAAAAAAGGATTGAGATAAAATCGAGGGCATGAAGAAAGCATTATAATTGTATTTAGCGCCTTTATGCAGATTTGACCCAACACGCTCGTAACTGATAGGTGGGTTTATATAGTGACAAGTTTAGATACTTTATGATTGGGCGGAGGTTGTTAGCTGATTTATATGAGGGCGTCTGCTTTACGGTTTGCAGTGCTATGGCCTGGCATAAGAACTGAGGCGAGCAAAAGTATGATATGCTACCGAATATCGTTTGAGATGCGTTGTATTTAGCAGAGAGAGAGGGTGTCAAAAAAGTGAGGGATAATTTGGAGTGTTATTCTTAAATCAGTGATGTCGAGATACGAATACAGTGTGGTGTGTTGCCATGTTCCTTACGGAATTAATGGATAATGTTCCGCTCTCAATTTGTAATGCGCACTGCGGCGTGGGTAATGAGAAAGGTGAGAATTGAAGAGGAGTGGATGGCAGGCAGGAGGACAAAAACGGTTGTAAGAAAGTGAGATGGAGAATGCTAATGGGTAGGTGAGTAGTAGAGGGAGTGGCAAGAGGCATGACACACATATATAGTCATTTTGGCACTTGAATAGATTGTATGGCTTAGTGTGTTATGTAGACATGTGAAAGAGAATGTTGTAGAGAGGATCTGGGCTAAGAGCGTTAGACAAGTACAGGAAGACCGTTTGGTTGTGTATAAAAGGTGAATGAAGCAGAGAGGGTTTAATGAGAAAGTGAGAGAGATAAAAAGAGAGATACGAAAATAAGAATAAGATATAACGGTTATGGTTGTTGATTTTAGATGAGTGAAGGAGACTAAGTGCTGGATCAGGTTGGATAATTGTTAGTAAGATTGGAAATGGTGAGGAAGTGGGCTGGAAGACACAAAAGTTTGTACGATGTGAATTAGAATCCATAATATTATGTGTTCAGAGAGTAATCCTATTAAGTAGTATTTGCGAATGATGACAGGAGAAGAGTTACACCTGTCAAGAAGGATGAGTGTACAGTTATGGTAATGAAATAAAGTAAGCTATGGTGATGGAACTAAGTTCACGCGATATGTGGTGATTCGCTAGATTAGACAGGGAATGTAATATCGAGCTCTGTGTGTAATATGTAATGGACTAAGTGGCATTATGAGTTCGACGAGATAAGGAAAGTTCTTACATCGAGGTGTCAATATTGGTGTTAAACGAAGTAATAGTAATATTTGGTGGATATAAAGAAACTAAGTAGCGACACTAATGGTCTGGAATAAGAAAGTATGGAGCTTTGGCAAATCGAATCTACCAAGTATATCAGAATAATTATGTTTATTTCTATTATGGTGCTATCACTATACGGCGACGGCGTGCACTAGGTGTGAAGAAGAATTGATAAAATGAAGGAATGAACGTATTAAGAGAGTTGTGTGGTGTGAAGAAAGGGGTAAATGAGAGATATAAAAAAAGTATGTTGCGTGGTTTGGTCCATAAACAAACGTTGGTTACAATGAAATTGGGACAGGATAAAAGTGGTGGTTTCCTACAACGAGAGGCAGAATTATAGACCTACTCACCACCAACAGTGGGAGCGCAAGAGTAATAGGCGTGATGGTGGAACTCGTACGTTTTGGGATAATCGTTGCCATTGGATTTTAATGGGAACTACAATTAACCACAAGGAGAAATACATGGGTAGATGCATGAAGAAATATAAAGTAAGTGGAGTTGAGTCACATCTATAAGATATTGTTTATAGTATAGGGAATAGAGATGAGTTTTCTGAGTAAGGGGGGCAGAGTGACGAGATATATAAGGTGTCTTAAGTAGAGAGACTTGATATGTGCGTGGAGATCGTATGTGTTTGGCAGACACTGTATGTGTTGAGGACAAAAACTCACCTCCGGAAGACACGAGGTGTAATGAAGCGACATATATCATGTTGTACCGCAGTGCCTATCTCACGATAACCATTAAATGTGAGAACATTGTGTACGATACGTAGAGGTAAACTAATTCATTGTGTAGCCTCCAGGGCATAGGGAGTATTTGGTTGTGCAGCCTAGTAGCCAACGAGTTCCTAACATACAGATACGGAAGATAGGTAGAGAGGAAGAGGGAGATCGAGTAAAAGCGATAGAGCTTAATACCAATCTGTTTTTAGAAGCTTAATTTTGTTGCATATTCCTTCTACACATCCAGAACTTTTACTCTTTGGGCGCGTATGCTATGTACTTCTGTTTAGGTGAGACACTTTATCTAAGTCAAGTCTTAGGCGAAAAAATAAAATAGAGGTAGTATATGCAAGAAGCCAAGAATGACGAACTGATAAAATAGCTCCAGTCTACTCCCAGCCAGCCAGTTTTTTTTTAAAAGAGAAATGCTAAAAAAGAAAGAATCCGACAACTATGGAAGACCAGAAAGGATCCTATGAAGACTCCGCACTTGCTTATAAGTTGGCACACACACTCACGACTCACCAGAGATGAAACTCGCTTACACAATCGTGTATGGGATACTCGGAGGCAATATTTGTACCAGACCGTGCACATGAGAGTTGTTATAGCAAGCAGATTTGTTAGTACAAGTGTTGTGATACACTCACACGCACCAGTGAATATAGTAGAACTTTGTGTATGACATTGACCTGGCGCAACAAGAAAAATTCTTATGAGATACAAGCAATTAGAGGAAGAAATGAGAACCAGAAAAAGAAAAGTCTATTTCTGAAAATAGTTTCGAGGGTTTTGATCCCTTGGATTTTCGTTCTGTTCCTAGAGATTTTGAAGGATTTGAAGAAGGAGAAACAGTCAAGAATTCATTTGCACTTAATTGGAAGAGACTTGAAAGATTCAGTATACCTTTTGGGTCAGGAGTTGAAGAAAAAGAGAAAGAATATAAGGATGCAGGTATACAAGTTGAAGAAATATGGGAACAGATTCGAAACTGGATCTTACGAGGAAAATACTTTAGAAGATACTATTAGTATGTCTGAGGAAACTATCTATTATGACACAGTAAACATGGAATCGTGGATCGTTGAGGAGATCTGCAGGGAGTAGAGTGATGTTTGGATAATGTGGTACAAGTTTTTTTTTTAATTGCATTTTCTTGCCAATCGGAAAGAAAGATTGGTTTGACAATGTGAAATAGGAAGGGGTTTGGTTTAATTGAAAAAAAAAAAAAAAAAAAAAAAAAAAAAAAAAAAATTTGTTTTAAAATTATGATTGCCTTAATAATCAAAAAAGGATTGTTTTGGCAATCAGAAGAAAGACTATATTAGTAACTAAAAACAGTTGCTTTAGTAAGCAAGGATAAAGTTGTCCTGTTAATCGGAGAGATTGCTGGGACAACGAGAATTAAAATAAGTTGCCTTGGTGGTTGAGGAACCAATTGCCTTGGCAATTGGATACAAAAAATTAGTAAGAAATAAGTTAAAGACTGCCTTAACAATGTAAACTATTGCTTTGGCAGTCAGATAAAAAAAAAGTTAACTGGTTGATGAGTCAAAGACTGGCTTGGTAATATAAATAAATTATTGCTTTGGCAGTCAGAAAAGACAGTAGAAAATTTTGTTATCATGAAAGTAATGTTTGTTTTATTTGATTATTTCAGTATGAATACCAGACGAAGGACATCCAACCCAGATGAATTGTCATCAGAAAAGATCATAGTTGTTGGAGACAGTCTGGTGCGATCTTTGGCAGAATACCCCAGATGGGCCCCATACACAGATATAACATTCTATTACAAAAATGGCATAAAGCTGATGGAAATATTGCAACTCACGGAAGCTATTCTTGAACGAAATATGGAATTGGGGGATGACTTGATCCAAATAGTCATCTTAGTAGGGTTGCATTGCGACTTTACACGATTAAAATACTTCCGAAACACCAACAAACAGATCATGGTACCCAATTCAGAATTGCAAATGGAAAGATATGTTGTCACACTAGCCAGACAGTTAATTAAATGGGGAAGACAATACCCGTTTTGCAAAGTACTATGCACTATACCGTTTACACCCGATTTTGACAGATACAACTATAAGAGACTTAGAGGAAATTTAAATAGAGAACAGCTTGAACGGCAATATACTACCAGAATGAGTCGACGCTATTTGCGAGATTTTGTAGACCTAATTAACGACTTTTATGTTCATTGGAAGGAATATATACGTCCTAAACCGCTTGCTCTGGCACGGATGGGGCAGTATACATGGAAAGAGACAAAATCTAGGAGACAAGGTACGAGAAGGAGAGTAGATCCCCGAGAAAATATGGAACCCTACCCTGGCCAAACCACTGATGGACTTCACATGCGAGAGAAAGCTGTCAAACATTTCTGGAGATTGTGCAAAGAAGGCATTAGACATTTCAAAAAATTTAGTAAAAAAGGATATGAATGGGAAGATAACCACCATGAGATGTGTTTGTGGACCATCGATTTAGACCCAGTAGAACCACGAATTTACAATGATGATACACGAACATGGGTAGAAATCAGAAGTGGATGGCTAGAGGGGGATTTCTTGGAGGAAAGCACACAAATGGACAAATTAAAAATACACTATGTAAAAGTGATAAAAGGACGTACCACTAAAATCCTTAAAGAAGACATCTGGTATGATGAAATTAAAATTGAACCTACTAATGAAGTAATTGATGAGACTGAAAACTAAGAGAACATGATCATAAGACCACACGACGTGATCTTTCGGAATGGAGGTATTGTAGGGCCTAACCTAAAACTAGTAAATCCTACATACCAGGTAAGCCATCCTTGTGTCATGTTTCTAAAAAATATAGTAGTTGTAGATACCCAAATTAGAAATGTATATAGAAAAAAAATAAAGAAATAAAAAGGTTATATATATGTGGGAAAATGACAAAATGTTGGTTGAAATATATATATTATTATATATATATATATATATATTATATATTATATTATATATCTATAATATATTATATATATATATATTATATTATATATTATATATAATATATATATTATATTATATATTATATATATATATGTGGATATGAGTGTGTGTTTATATATGTGTGTGTGGATTTTAAATATCCGCGAATGTGACTAGAATATGTCTATTCTATTTAATAAACTACTGAAATAATTGAATGAATGCTGAGAAAAAATAACTAGTTCTAGCAAACACTATCAGTTCGAAAAGTTTTATGAGTTTTAAAAATAATTGTATATAGTTTCAAAGTTAAAATAGTTCGTAATGACTAAAGAAAAATATAAAATATCATAGTAGACAAAAGTCATGAAATTATTATCTTATTTAGATTATGTTAAATAAAGAATAACAGTTTTCCGAATAGGGCTGAAATGCGTTAAAAATGTCCTTAAAATAATATTGATATATATTGGTTACAGAAAAGAACATCGAAGAAAAGATTTTACAGAAATGGCAACACTCTATGACGTCATAAATACAAAGCAATATGGCGGACGTACAGTGAAAATCGACTCACTTATTGTCTGGATCTCATACTGATAGCAGTGATTTTTGTTGTGCTCTGTTACCATTTATCATTTCGACTTTGACATACGTTATTTCATTATTTAGACTTTGCATATTTTAGCGCAATTATCAGAATTTGTTTATTTATTGAAAAGTGTTAGAATATTTTTGTAAATAGTTTGAACTTTGTATATTTATTTGATCGACTCTGATTTATAATATAAGTTGGAGACATTGTATATTTTGAAGCTACAAGTATTTAAAAAGGATTTAAAGGTAATATGAATTTTTAAATTATATAAATATAATAATATTATTAGTTAGTATTGCGCTGGCAGTTGGCTTTGATTTCAGTTTTGCAGTGGCAGTCAGCTCAATAAACAGAATTAATTTAACATTAGTAAGTTGAGAAATACACACTGTGCATTGGCATTTATTGTCCTAAAATTATTATTGCTTGGATTACGTATCTGTTTATGAACGAAAAAACAAATAAATATTGCTGTAATTTTTGATTTGATTTGGCTCAGTTTTATATTGTACAGAGAGTTATTAAAAGATTTTAAAGTTTATTTTGATATTAAAGAATCTTTTTAAGTTGAAAAAATGAAAAGCTTTTGTTCTGATAGTTCCTTGTTTTTTGATTGAGTTTCATTTTATTTAAGATAGTATGATACTTTTATTAATTGATAAGAAATAAACCTTGTTTACAAGGACGCGGCCATTTTGATTAAAAAGCCGGC